>JARVGQ010001777.1:5618614-5633898 GCA_031762355.1 Hypsolebias martinsi | reverse complement strand
TTCCGGTAACCGGCTTTTTCGGTATCCGGCCGGGCCGGTGTAACGGAACTAAGCCGGAAACCGGGGGTTACCTGTATTATTATTGTTACTATTATTATTATTAGAAGAAGAAATGTCCCCCTCACATTGACAAAATACTCATCTTGACCCCCCACCACCACACACACATTTACCATGAAATATTAGTTCACCCAGCACTGTTTCTATTTCTTGTTGAACAAATCCATTCCACTTGATTAAAGAACTAAAAGTCCACACCGGGTTTTCCTGGTTACCTACAACTCACCACACTGCATGCAGAGATTCTCCTCGGTCACTTGCCTTGACAGGGTGCACACATCTGTGTTGCGCGCTAGCTTAGAGCTATTTTAATACCAGCAGTTGTTGACTGGGGAGGGGTTTATAAAGCATGAGAGCAGCGGAGTGTGCTATATTCACACAAGGAGAGCTGTTGGTCAGGCTACTTCTTGTTGCGCTCTAAAATAGCTATTGAATCAAATGTTTACTGGTGTAATGGCATCTACTTTATTCAAAATTTCTTGGTGGAGGACCCCACAACCCCCGCTCCAGTGTACCCCCCCCCCCCAATTTCAAATGCTTCTAATGCCAATGGCTTAAACTAATATTTTCCTACTTTTAGCTTTTAGATAGCCTTTTCCTACCTTGGCTTTAATTAAAAAAAAATTGCAATTTTTAACTAGTGTTATGCTAATTTTGGCCTAAAGCTAGTTTAGTGCTTCTTTTAGCTTTTAGTGTTGTGTTTCGTTTAGCTGTAGCAACTCAAAATGCAGTTTCTCTGCTGTTAGTAATGGTAATCAATATGTCTGTTTTCTCCTTCGGGATCCACACACACCTGCACACATCCTTTTAGCCGGAGTGGAAACATCATCTGCATGAACAGGGAAACCCACATGACAGAGAAACAGCCGGTCCAGCCCCCAGGTGCTACACAGTGTGTGTTTTCTATTTTTCTGTAAATCTGAGGGGGGGAACAGACGCAGACAGTCTCAGATTCACTCAGGTGCCACAGCAGATAAAAGTGGACCTTGATGGATGTGGCCTGTTGGTTTCACCCTGCAGCACAAAGATATGATCCCATGGAGACTGATAAAATCAAATATGTGTGTGTGTGTGTGTGTGTGCATTCCCTTCTCCGTGTGTCAGCGAAGACCCACTTTGCTCTGATCACAAGAACTTGTTGAAACACTCCCATACCCAGAGGTAGAAGATATTTGGACTCTTAATTGGCACAATTATGCTGATTGAGTCACTTTTGCTCAGAGCGAGCCACACATTTCAGTTCACAGCCAGTTAAGACCACAGTGACTCCATCGCAGGAAAATAAAAAATAAAAACAGCTGCTCTTAGCTGGCTGCTGCTCAAACGCTTCACTTCAACCAAAAAAACTTTATGACCAGCTTTAAAAAGCCTGGAAACGTAATATTTCATATAAAACAATCTCATATTAAACACTTGTGCCACATCTGGGAATATCATGTAGTGAAAACTTCTCAAGGAAACAAATGTTGAAACTGACTTTAGTTTAGTTTAGTTATCAAAATCAAACGTTCTTCATTTAGCTGAATTGGTGGGGGGAGGAGGAAAGCTGATTGCAAAGTGGTGATGAGAGGCCTGATGGGGTTGAAGGTTAACTGGAGATCAGAGTTTGGTTATTGAAAGAAAAATTTTTTAATTGACCTGGATGGTTGAACATACAAACATCTGTCTGCTGCTCCGTAGCACAAATGCATCAATAAAAAGCTCTACATGAGCCTAGAGTTTATTTTTGACATTTGCTAAATTAAAGGTTGTGGAGTTAATCTTATTTTTTCAGTCTAAATGGTTGAGTCACTTTAACTACAACTACCGTATTTTCAGCCTATAAGTCACAGTTATTTTGCATAATTTGCATGCCCTACGACTTATGCACTGAAGTGACACATTTATGTTTTCCCCCCATATTTAAACCAATTTTTGGCTGAGATATGACCGTTTTCATTCATTCAGACTGAAAATATTGAACACTACCATTTCCAGCCTCTAGATGGCACTCGAGTAGTATGGCATGCCGTTGTGTCATGTAATAGGTAAAAGTGGCTATTAATGACACAATCGGCTTGCCATAGATGCCATCGTCATCCAGCTCGCCTGCAGCAACTGTCATATCAGCTTCATTTTGCTGCGCCGCCCCGGCGAAATGCAGCTGATTTGACCATTGAAGTTCATTTATTAAGTAAAAGTTCAAATGAGACACACCTTTACTATAATGTTGAGCAAACAATTGTTTTTAAGTGTTAATCTTGTTAAATTCTTGTTAAAGTCCTTCCATGCACGCTCTTGCGGCCACCACTTGACAGCCAATTGATTTTTGACACACCAGCCCACATTTCCATGTTGTCAGCGGTGACACATAATAGATGTGACGTATTTATGAATATTTCCACTTTATTAGACATATTTGGATTGATGCGACTCATAGGGCAGTGCAATGTGTACTGTGGAAAATACGGTAACCTTTTGTTCCACCTGCATCTATCATGTAAATGATGAATGACATAAATTGACTTGAATAATTCTTTATAAAAATCAAAGTAAATTTAACTGTTCAATAAACCATTTTAATAACACAAAACAGATTTAATGTGGTGTCACAATTGATAAATGCGGACTTTGATGACTGGAAAACAGTTTATTTAAGCCTGCAGCACAACGAGAGATGAAGGCTGATAAAAGCCGCTGGGCGTGGATGTTTTAAAGAGTGATTTTTGAAGTTAATTTAAAAAGAGTTGCTTTCTCTTTCCGGGTGTCAGCGATGACCCGTTTGGCTCCGATCAGAACAGCTTGTTGAAACACTCATACCCGGAGGTAGAGGAAGTTTGGACTTTTACCTGGCATGAATAAGTTGAGTCATTTTTTGCACACATTGCATTACAAAGTCTGTTATACTTGCATTAATGCATTAAAAAAGTACAAATTCAATACCTAATTAGGTTATAATCAGGCTTAAGATGTTAGTCTCTGATGCCAAGTAATAAAGATAAAATGATTTGGTCACAATGTGCAGCAGGACAAAAATCAGAACCTTTAAATCAAACTAAACACACTGCTCAAACGGTGTGCATTAGAAAAATAAAACGTCCTTGCAGAGTTCATGTTCAGTGTTAGTGGCTGATCCTGTCTTATTAAAAGGTCTGTGTGTTTGTAAGGTTCACAGTTCTCCATCAGGTTAGCCCTCTGGGATGGTTACAGTCATACAACCAGTGAACAACTTAGCTGCAGCTTTTGTGAGCCCAACATCATGAAAAATCAACTGCATTCAACTGGGAGGACACTATTCACTCTGGCACTTCCATTATCTCATCCATGTAAGGCATCGTAAATTCTGCAGACATACACCTGCATATAAATGGCCATGAAAATGACCTGGCGTAGCTCTTCAACCGCTCACTGAACCATCACAGAGTTTTTACCATCACATTAATGCACCTGGAGCAGAGTCCAATATCAGCCCGTGGTCAATCGGACGGAACAACAAACATAAATCAGGATTTACATTTGTCTGGCGTTCTTCTGAGGAATTAGGAAAAGGACAAAGAGGTACTTAAAGGCAGAAAATAAATGTCTTGTTTAAGTATAAATGTGCATATTGATTGCATGGCAGCGGTCAGTCCTCAGGAGGAAATCGTTTACGTGCTGAGTCAGCGTTCAGATGATTGATTGTTTTGTGCGTTTCTTTACAATCTACTTAATTCTGCACACTTTGTGCAGTTTGAGCCGTTCATAAAATGTTCAGCTTGTTCAGGAGATGGGTGCCATGACTTCTGCGTTTACAACTTTTTAAATCATTTAAATAGATTCATCAAGATGTTTTTAATCCTTTCAAAAACGTTGTTCTTCATGAAATATACTTCAGCATATTTGTTTAATTTTTGTCTTTTTATGCTAAATTAAATATTTTGTTGCTGGCGACTTTTATTGAGTCTTTTAGCACTTTCAGCTTATACCTAGCCTTTTGCTACTTGTTGCTTTATTTAGCTAACACTTTGCTTCTTTTAGCATTTTTCTACCTTTAACTTCACTCTACCACTTTGCTAATTGAGCTTTCAGCTAACCCTTTGCTAGCTTTAGCATTTACCTAAAATGTTCTGCTTTTTGCTGCTTTACATTTTACCAAATCTTTTGCTTCTTTTAGCTAGCATTTTGCTACTTTTAATTCCTAGTTGCCATTTTGCTACTTTAGCTTTCAGCTAGGCCTTTGCTAGCTTTAGTATTTGCCCAACATTTCCTGCTTTTAGTTAGGGTTTTGCTGCTTTAAGCTAGCACTTTGCTGCATCTAGCGTTTAGCTTGCCTTGGTTGCTTTCAGCTTTTAACTAGCCTTTTGCTACTTGTATCTACTATTTTGCTGCTTTACATTTTACCAAATATTTTGCTTCTTTTAGCTAGCATTTTGCTACTTTTAATTCCTAGTTGCCATTTTGCTACTTTAAGCTTTCAGCTAGCCCTTTGCTAGCTTTAGCATTTACCCAAACATTTCCTGCTTTTAGTTAGGGTTTTGCTGCTTTTAGCTAGCACTTTGCTACATCTAGATTTTAGCTAGCCTTTGTTGCTTTCCACTTTCAGCTAGTTGTGCTACATTTAGCCAGTGTTCTGCTTCTTTAACAGCTCAGTTTCAGCTTCTTGTGGAGGCAGTTAGAGAGGACATGGAGGAAGTTGGAGTGAGGACAGAGTGGGATGGAGGAGGTCAGGAGGATGACTAGCTGTGAACCCTGCAAAACGGAACCACCAAAATAAAAAGAAGAATAATTAATAATGTGCATTAACATTTTTTTTTTTAGGGGGGGAGAGGGGGCAAAAACCAGAAATTTCAAGTTTTTCTTATTTGTCTGTGACTTCTCCATCTAGCCCCGTTGGTGATTAGCAATTAGCCATTCACTGCTGAAATGGGGCTTCCTACGTCTCAGCTTAAACACAAGAACTCTTGTCTTTTTCTTTAGGCGTTCTGCTCCTTTCTGCAGGGGAATAATGTGACATTTCCCCTCTGCCCATTTTTCCCCCGTCTGTTTTCACTGGGGTATTTTATTGCAAGCTGTAAAGATGAAATGTGGGGGCTGTTAGAGCTCTTTCTTCAGCTCGATCCAATGCCCTCTCCTCTAAAATCTCCAGCGATGGGATGAAAAGTCAGTGTGTAATCCTTTTCTTCTCAGCTTTTCAACATCTGATACAAGCTTAGAGCTGTGTTAAAGTTGAGACATGTAATGATTCCTGAGCCCCCACCCCACAACCCTACTTGGTTTTGCATTATCCACCTGTGCTCTGCCCCGGCTCTCATTTCTTGAAACTACATTTGGCCTCGGGGTCGGACAAGCTAAAACTACATCTCCCTCTTAGTTTCCTTCCCCTTTGTCCATCCATTACCACCCATTCTGTAGCTTTACCATTAAGAACAAAAAGGTAAACCCCAGATGAGTGAGAGACGCAAATCATGTGGGAGGATGTGAACGACGTCCAAGGTTAAGGTGGTTACGAATCATTTGGAACTGCCGAGCGCACCTCATGCAAATATGTAAATCAGGAGGTTTGCAATCCAAATTTGATGGCGGGGTCTGAGACACGGCCGGAAAAATTAACCTCAGGAGCCACCTTTCTCCACGATCAAACAAATCACAAAACGTCTTCATGTGAAGTGGGAGAGTAACCTCGCCTCTGATCAGAAAACCCAACCGCGCAAGCGAAGGCATGCACAAATACTTGACCTTGCACAGACATGCCATAAATGCCATCCCTCATCGTGCTACAATGAAGTGGTCACTTTAGTTCTGCTGGTGGGAGGCTTCTTGCACATCTGGAAAAGTTCGAGGAGCGCTGCAGCTTCATCTCTGAGAAACAGAAATCAATCTTTCTGGAGGAAAATAATATGCAAAGCTGTTAGCTGTCAGTGAGCTGCCAAAGCTGCCGACTGCATGAGGGGCCAAGAAAACAGCCAAATCCAAACAATGAAAATGTTCATTTCGAGACACTTTCTAGCTCCTAATGTGCACAGAATGCTTACCTCAGTGCTCCGAACATATCCAGCTCAAACATCTTCCAAAATCCAATCTCATCCAAGTAAAAACAAATTTGTCCAGCTTCAAAGCGTCGCCGCTGCATGAGTTTACAACCAACATTCGGAAGAAATGTTTCAGGGGCTTTGGGCCGAGGAAGGGAGGGTTGTTCTGCTTTGCTGTGACCCAAAAATCTGGGCCAAGCCACTGTTCTGGACGACTCGGTTAATTTCAACTGACTCACAAAACGGTGGGATTCCCTGGAAACGGTACACAAGTTTGACAGATGTTCCTGTAACGCTGACAGTTGTTGCTGGAGCCTGACTGATGGATAAAAATGGTTTTCTAGATGTTGAAAGCCACCGTGTCCCTTCATGTTTCAGGGGTGACGGGCAGATTTGCTGCCACAGACTCTGAGCATGTTTACATGTTTGTGATGACATGACTAAACGCCGTCTTTGAGAAATGTTCAGAAGTTAATGACTGTGCAGGTTCCATGTGTGCAAACCCTTTGAAAGAAGACCTGTATCTAAACTTCTTTTTTTTTTTTTTTTTTAAAGTCAGGCGCTGATTACGCCAACACTTGGAAAATCAAAGGCCTAGTTTGTCGCATGGCAAAGAAGGGTAATTGGGAATTACCTCTGCATGTCATAAGAATGATAACTGGAAAAATATGTGAGGTACTGACTTCCATTTTGGTTTGTGGTTGCATCCAAATGTAAGAAAGTTCCCATTTGGAAAAAATGGTTTGAGATGTTTAAATCCTAGATGGCTGCTGCCATAAATGTACATCCAACCGGTGAGTTGGATAACTTAAACAATAACAGAGGTGCCAACTTCCATTTTGGTGTGCGGTACGTCTACACGTAAAAAAAGCAAATATCAAAAATTGGGTTGCCACGTCAACATCTAAGATGTAAATATGTAAAGGGCCACCCCTATCATTTGAGGAAACTATGCTTTCTAGTTTGTATAGTTTCCTCAAATGATAGAGGTGGCCCTTAGGAAAGCCGAAGATTGATCTATGGTGGTCAAGGCCACCCCTGGCTCCACCACTGAACAGGGTGCTGGATAAAATTGTTCCCTCTATTCATCAGCATCCATCACTGAGGGCTGCTTCAGACAAGCAAAAAAAAAAGTTTAAAATAAATTTTAACTAAATACATTCTACGTCCTACAAAAATGCAGTGTGAATGCTTATTGCTGAAGGATTTGCTGAGAAGCAGCTGAAATTAGCTACGAAAATGCTAAAATGTAGCTGAAATGAAAGAACAAACCTAAATTAGCAGAAGAAAGTAGAAAGAACACGTTCGCTGAAACTTGTTTACACATTCAGAAATTAACAGGAAAAATTAAGAAAATAGCTTTAAAAAGTTGAAATTAGCCCAAAAAAATGGTTAAAAAGTAGCTGAAACGCAGAAAGAAGTATAAACTACTAGAAGGAAGCAGAAAGAGCTGAAATGAGCTAAGAAAATGTGGAATTAGCTGAAAAGGCTAAAATTAGCATGCTGAAATAGTTGAAACTAGCACAATTAAGCTGATAGGAGCATAACAAGCTGAAATTAGCAGAAACAAGTTCATTAGTCTGAAAGTAGCAGAAATTACCATGACAAATTTTTAATTAATAAGCTGAAATTAACTAAAAATGCTAAAAAAAATTAGCTTAAAGGGTAGAACAAGCTTAAATTAGCAGAAGGAAGTGGAGAGAGCACAATTACACCCAATTAGGCTCAATGAAGCATAAATAAGCACAAAGGCGGAAATTATCAGAAAAAAAGGCTGAAATAAGCCAAAAAAAAAAAAAAAAAAAAAAAAAAGCTGAAATAAGCTTAAATTAACAGAAGGAAGTGGAGAGAGCACATTTTTGCTGAATTAGGCTGAAAATTTTTAAATGAGAGAAAAATCTGGAATTAGCTGAAAAGGCTCAATTTAGCATAAAACAGCTAAATAATAGCTGAAATAGCAGACAAACTTAAACTTGCAGAAAAAAGCTGAAAGAGGCATAATAAGCTGAAATTAGCAGAAAAAGTAAGAAGCAGCACGAAAATGTTGTAGTTAGCAGAATAAAGCAGAAGGGAGCACATAACAGCTGGGAAAAAAAACAGCTGAAAGTAGCTGAATTTGTTTTCAAATTTACAGAAGGAAGCTGAAGAAGCTGAACCAGAACAAAATGTGAAAGGAGCATTAAAAGTTTGTAAACAGAGCTAAAGACTTGAAGGATGAAAAATGAGCTAAATTAATTTTCTCTGATTAAAAAAAAAAAGGCAGATAATGCCAAATGTTTCAAAAAGCTAAAGCTGCACCAATACATAGTCAATTATTTTAAAAACTAATCTCAGCTAATGGTGGAAAGACATTTGGAGCCTTTTGGCTCAAACTATGGAAACCACTGATGTGAATCGAGATGTGTTGAAACGCAGAGTAGGTGGTGAAATGAATGAAGCTCAGAGAACAGTCCCTGCATGCAGCTAAACAGGTACAAATATGCACAGGTGCTATTAGAATGTGAGCCAGGGTTTTTTTTATCTCTAATGAGAAATTGTGCTGCAGTTAAAAATAAGCACAGCTTCAGAGGAAAACTACAATCGAACATGTTAATAAGTTGGCGCTCAGGGTGCAGCAGCGGGTGGTTTTCGTTACCTCTGAGCAGAGGCGGGCTACTCCTTTTCTTCCTGTTTCCAATTTTTGTGTGTTTTTGATCATTAGGCCAACTGCTGATATCAGCCTTAAATGTAATCTCCACTAACATGTGTGAAACACTCCTAACGTACGGGGGATCACAGGAGGAATCTGACGGGGCACGAACTGATTAATCAATTTTATAAAGACGAAAAACTGACTTGTTTTTTCCAGACTACTTCAAATCTGCGTTTCATTTCCCGTGTTGTTGATTTGACTTCTGGATGAATCCAAATAATATTTGTTTTGCTGCATAAAATAATAGCAAAACAAAAATACCGTGGCTTTGAAAAAGTACACATCATTAATTTTCATATTTCCAAAATGAACATGTTTTTGTGATTCAGTGCAGCTGCAGAAAGACCTTCAGGCTGAACTTATTGTTCCTCGGTCACGCTGCAGAACGTGACTTTTAATATTTAGAAGAATCACATCGATTAGATTTGTCACAACATGCAAATCTTTAAAAACTGTTCAGGCTGCATGTTCAGAAATTATCATTTTAAAGGGAAATGAACAAAAGGCAAAAGTGACTGATGAGGTTTGTCTCTTTCATGATGCAGGTATGATCTGTGCTGGTGGCATGCATCTGTTACTGAAAGACATTAATGCTCATGTGTGTAAAAAATATATTTGATATTTTCCATTGAAGCTTTTAAAAATAATAATGTTGTTTAATGATGGAGGCCCAGAAGAAATAAAAAATTAGCATCATACTGAAACTGATGTTTATGGAGCAGATGGAGAGCAGCTGCTCCCTCACCCCCGACCCCACTTTGAGTTGGTTCAGTCCAACTCAGATGATCATTAGTAATCACTGCCTCGCTACTCTTATATTTGTAGATGAAATTTAAAAAGGGCAATAACATTAAAATCGTAATATTTAGGAGTGCGAGATACCAACAAGTTGATAGAAATTAGTAATACACAGTAAATCTGTATAAGCTGATCTTCACGAAGCATCAACACAGAGCTCATTGCTTCATTGTTTCCAGGTTGGAATAAATGTGGCTTAAAAGTAATTGTCCTTATTTGATATTTAAATAAATCAAGGCATTTCACTACTATTTGAATAAAAAAAATCTTAAAATAAAAAATAAATTAATTAATGGGACATGAACCACAGTCTCCCTCATGAAAACACACGTTAATATCTATTACACCAAGCAAGCATGTGCACAGTACCACTGCTTGCTCACTGGTGTACACAGCTGATAATTTTCCTTCATTTTAATCACATAGTATCCATGGACATACAGATATACTGTACAGTACATGCACTGTACATGCCTACTCCCCTGTAGAAAATCATGGCGTCAGGTGAGCTTTCTTTTAAGCATGAACAAACTAAACACGGCTAAACCAATTTTAAAAATTCAACACGCAGCAGAAAAAATAAGAACTATAGTGGGCATGACTTAAAACTTGAACTGGAACCAGCTGAGAAGGAAGGATTGTCATTTTCCAGGTAAAGTCAAAGGTCTGTCCATGTGTAGTTTCTGTTAAAGACCACTGTGAGCGCATCAACCAAGGGTCTGCAACCTTTACAATACAAAGAGACATTTTTTTTGCCACTTTGATCACTACGTGTCCACAAAACCTGCTACAACCGGGTCCTGTCAACTGGTGGCCCATGGACCACGACAAGTTTGTTGGAGATCACTTTTCCACCCAGTAAACTGTGTTTCCCGTCTTAAGGCGTGGGTAGCGAACAACTGCCTTCAGTTAAATTCTAGCAAGACGGAAACCCTGAACAGAAAGTTCTTTGGATCAAGCAACACCTCGGTTCTCTGGGCTCCTCTTCTCGGCCGAGCCTCAGAAACCTCGGTGTTCTGTTCGACCAGTCAATGTCTTTGGACAAACATTCAAAACTTCTGGTAAAAAAAACAAACAAACTGCTTTTAGAAACATTTCTAAACTGAGGGCAATGTTATCCAGATCTGACCTGGAGATGATTCACGTCTTCATCTCTTCTCGTTTAGATTATTGTAATTCCCTTTTTGCTCGTTTTAACAAATCTGCCGTTGCTCGTCTCCAGTTGGTCCAGGACGCTGCTGCGAGGCTTTTAACAGGAGCTAAGAGAAGGTCTCGCATCATACTGGTTTTAGTTTCTCTTCACTGTCTGCCTGTTGAATTTAGAATTCATTTTGAAATGTTGGTCTTGACTTTTAGAGCTTTAAATGGACAGGCCCCCCCAGTACATCACTGAAATGCTGATCTTTATTCTCCAGCCCGCACCCTTCGGTCTTCAGCATGGAACCTTCTAAAGGTCCCCAAGACCTGGTTTAAAACGCATGGTGACTTCAGGCCGTTGCCCCCCGGCTGTGGAATGCCCTGCCCCGTCTCTTCATGTGACCGTCTCTGTTGATTCCTTTAAAACGCAGCTTAGGACACTTTTATTCAGACAAGCTTTTAGTCAAATGTTTTATTTACTATTTAGATCAGCTGTTTTTGTTTTTATCAGCTGTTCTTATTGTTTTTATTAATCAGCTGTTATTATTTCTGTTTTATTTTAAGCCTGTATTTTGTAGTTTTGTAAAGCACTTTGTGATTGTATCTATGAAAAGTGCTATGTAAAAAGTTTACTTACTTACTTACAGTGGGGGGTGACATTATAAAATGAAAAATGTCTAACTATTATTAACATTTATTGACATTTTTTACATTTTAACACAAAAGAAAAGAGCAGATTCATGTAAAGAAAGTAAAAAATAAAACCTTTTAACAGTTTTGTAACAATTAAAACACTGAACTCTGCAGGCCTGTGTGAATTCTTTTAATTGTTGAAGAACTAAGTGTCCATTCTTAAAGCCTAAAGTTAAAAAACAGTATAAAATTAGTTCAGTTTGTTGGATATCCAGTTACTTTGACGTTGCTTTTTGGGTTTTATTATCAAAGTTAATCACCATATTCCTTCTCAGTAATTTGTCTTACATATATTCCAAAACATTCTGGTGGTTTTGAGAGAAAGATCACGCTGGGACAGGAAGTCAACTTAAAGTGGCTAACAAACTACTAGCATGATGTAGTCCAGATGTTTTACATCGTGCATTTGTAGTACGGTACTCTTAATATATTTGAAAATGACAGGAAATCAGCTAAAACTAGCCGTTCTCATTGCTGGTAATAATTTAAATAAAATTCAGTTTTATTTTAGTTTTGGTCAAAGCCTGAAAGAGTCGTTGCAGAGGGACCAAAGAGCCACATGTGGCCCCAGAGCCGCAGGTTGCAGACCGTGACATGAACGACACCAGGAGGGGACTTCCAGATCCAAAAGATTCACTCACCTGCAGAAGTTGTGACTTCCCAGACCTCCTTCTCCATTGGGATATTTGAGGGTGTTGTACGGGTGCTGAAACGTCTCGTTCCAGAAGAGGCATGGTTTACCACCAAGCAGGCTGGTCTGGTTCTGGAAGCCTCTGTAGTCCTCTCCGTTGGCAGTATAACACTCTGAAACCAACAAACAAATGAAAACAGAATTAACAAACGGGAAATAATCATCATGTCTAGTGTTTTGTACAGTACGTTAAAATCTATACAGATAAAGACTTGGAGAAAGCATTTTAAAAGACGTAAAAAGCAGTTACGTATGATCTGCTTTATTGGGCATCTGGATTTTGTAGGACGACAACTTTGCTCTTAAAATGTTTTAATGTTGCTGGCATTATGATAGATGATAAAATACACCAGCCCTAGCCAAAAGTATTCAGGCAAAATCAATAAAAACTGTTATAATTATTGTTCCAATCGGATGAAGGGGAACAGCCTCAAGCATGTACAACACAAGCAAACATGGCTTGAATTTGGAAGTGCTGTATATAACAACCATATGTGGCGGCTGAGTCAAACAAACAAAAAAGAAACACAATGCCTAGTGGATTTTTTTTTCTTTCCCCATAAAGAAGGAATTTAAATAAACAAAATCTGATGGAGGGTTGATGAGCTATCACCACTCAGTGTCCAGTGGCCCGGGGGGCTTCTGTCATGAAACATTTTATAAACAAACTGAATTCCTCTTTTGACGGCATTACCATGAAAAACTCCTTTTAGGTATTTGATGGTTCTGATGATGCATGTGGCAGGTGTTTGCATATGTGATAACAATCCGTTAAGACGCCGGGACACATTAAAAAAAAACCCTCAAAATTAAAAAAAAAAGGACCAAGTCCAACAGGTAGACAAAGTAACAGATATTTAAAATGAGGATCAGAATGTGCTCCGTTGACTAAAATTTAAAGTCTAATGTTTGCCGTGTTTCTGAGTGAGCGGCAAAATTCAGATATGTACTAATCAAAGTCTTCATCAGAATTCCTGGAAATGGTCCTGATGCAACATTTCAAAATCTTACTTCTAACCTACAAAGCCCTCAACAACCTAGCTCCATCTTATACTAAAGATCTCATTGTTTTATATTTTCCTAACAGACCACTTTGCTCTCAGACTGCAGGCTTACTTTTGGTTCCTAGAGTGTCTAAAAGCAGAATGGGAGGAAGATCTTTCAGTTCTCAGGCTCCTCTCTTGTGAAACCAACTTCCAGTTTCTGTCCATGAGGCTGACACGTTGTCCAGTTTTAAGACTTTCCTTTTTGATAAATCCTATAAAGGTTGGCTTGGGTTTCCTGGCCTATCCCTTAGTTATGCTGCTATAGACTTAAGACTACTGGAGGACATACAGTATTAACCTAATTTCATCAAAAGAATAGTTTGTATTTGAAATTGGTTCTATCTTAACTGCTGGAGGTTTCTTCCTGTTAAAAGGGAGTTTTTCCTTTCCACTGTTGCCTTTGTGCTTGCTCAAGATGGGAGACTGCAACAAAGTGAAGACTCAACACAATCTGCGGCTTCCTTAGATACAGAACTTTTACTAATTGGCTTTTTATGGATGTAAATGTTTCTGTTCAGTGCCCTGAGACAACTTCTGCTGTAAGTTGGTGCTATATAAATAAACTGAATTGAATTGATGCTGCAGGAAGCTGGACTATAACTGTGTGACCTTTAAAAAAAACCATCAAATTACAAGGATCTGCAGTTTTGGCTCAGCTGAGATGGAGAATACTCAGAAACATTCAGTTTGTTTGGAAAACGATGATACAGGTAGCATAAAGCTAGTTGTGTGTCAGCTGCACAACAATAAAACACCAACAAGTTATGCTGATTCAGAAGAAATATCATGTAGAAGGACAACCGGACTGATTTGGAGGTCAAAGTTCACTTTTAGGAACACAATTTTGTTGCCATCCATAAACTAATCCGTTCATTTTCTGCTCAGAATAGTTTCAGGAGTTTCAGCACATCTAGAAACTAAATATTTGTAAAGTGTAGTAGTTTTCTCAATAGTTGCAAAGAGATAAACAAGAAAACTGAGCTTCGTCAAGAGGTTTATGATAAAAACAAATACACGTTGTCAAAAAGGCTAAAGAGAAAAGGCAACTTCACTGAAGCTAACTTTACATTTTGTCAAAATTAAAGTGACTTTAACTGGAGGAGTGTCAGAGCAGTTTTACGTAATAAATCTGTGATTTTAACGATGGATATTTTTTGCAAGATGTGGCAATAATGATAGAAAAGAATAAAGTCTGCAGCAAGACTTTTTAATTGGCTTCTTAATGACTGGAAGAAGTAAGGTGAAAATTACCGTCAAGATCATTTTTAGACCTTTTGTAAGACAGGAACAAGGGTGAAACTGCAGTACAGCCATTTAGTACCGTATTTTTTGGACTATAAGGTGCATTAAGTGAAACAAAAAAGTCAGACAAGTCAAACTTTATTCATCTCGTTCACAATAACCACATAAAATCAGTTCGAGGCCAGTAAGCACAACCAGAATTAATACACAAGACGCACCTGATTATAAGGCTCACTGTCGATTTTTGAAAAGATTTTAAGTGCGCCTTATAGTCCGAAAAATATGGTAATGAAATATAACCAGAGTTTAATTTTAGATCAAAGTGTCGTCATTTTGGCATAAAAATCAAGAATCAGTTAGAGCAGTGGGTGATAAGTTCATTAGACAAAAAAAAAAAAACCTGAGCTTTTCAAAGAAAAGATTTCCAGAATTCAAAAGACGGTTCAGAGAAATCTTGGGTTACGCTTGTTATCACCCACAGAGCCAGAGAAATAGCTACTCTTAGTGCTAATAAACCAATTTCACGCAGTGCCTGCCAATAAAATGTTACCAAAGGCAGAACAATTCTCGCTTGTTTGATGCGACTCCGTGGGGTCCTGTCGATGTCGTTAGGCAAAGACTGGCTCCTTTTATCAAGTCGGGCTGCTCGGACCGAGGATGAGCGAACTGCAATATGACAGTCATTAAAGCTCTCAGTGAGCCAGCTGTGCTTCATCGCTCTTCATCATTCGCTTTCAAATCCATGGATTCCAACTTGCAACCACATCTAATCGTTTGTCCTTGTTCATTCTCCGTTTAACCTTCGCCGTCATCCCCCTTTCAGCTCACAGACAAACATTTCCTTGGACACCCCTGAGGGATGCACGCTTTAGATGCTCATTTTGTGAGGTGTTGCTCGGTTCTAATGTTGGGGGGGGGGGGGGGGGTTTTTGTTTTAA
>JARVGQ010001777.1:5578798-5589308 GCA_031762355.1 Hypsolebias martinsi | reverse complement strand
AAGGCAGCCAGAAGGAGCGCAGAAGTGACGGTCCAGGAGGAATCCATGGTGTCGCGTGGCTCTCCGGTGAAGCGGAGCGCAGCCTTGATGCGCGCGGACTGTCCCCTCAGTCTGAGGCCGTGCACGTTTCACAACGAGCCTGGACTTTAAAGGCAGGTAGAGCAGCTTGTGACAGCGCGCAGCCCAGAGCAGATAGTACAGAGCACGGATCCGATTTCCAGCCCATGTGACAGGAAGCAGGGGCAGAGAGGATTGAACCTGCAGCGCTGGGGAGACAGCAGAGGGAACAGGGGGGGAGGAGAGAGGGGAGGAGGGGAGGCGCAAAGAAACTACAGTACAACCCTGCAGTAAAAATCTGATTAAAAAAAAAAAAAAAGGAATCTCACCAAGAGTCTCTCAACTGATCCAAACTACTGTTTGAAGCTGTTGCATGATCAGAGCAGGAAAACGCGACGGGAACACACGTGAGTGTTTTCAGTCTAAAGATCCAAATCCAGCAGAGATGCATCAAGACAAAACTCTTGCTGTGTCACACAAACGGGAAACTTCTCCAAGAAACTTTGGGGTCAGTTTGAATGGTTTTGGTTGGTTTCCCACCATCATCAACACTTATTGGACTGATCAACCTGGGGTCGCATTTTCTCTTGCGACCACGACCTGGACGTTTGGCTACACTTCGACGAACCTTAAAACTGTTCAGTGACGTTTTCAGCTGAAGTCAGAGGAGCGTGAGGCTGCTTGGCTCCTCAGACAGCTCTCGCCTTTGCTTCATCTCGTCCAGGTTCAGTGTGGTCACACAGCGACTCACCCATGTGGCTGCTGCTTCACTGATGAACAGCTTGAAGGTGCCTGTGCTAATTGAAGTCAAACAGTTAGTTTGAAATAATACAACATTAATGGTTTCCTTAAGGGAACTGACAAATCTATATTATCATATTTTTTGTAAAATAAGCAAATAATTACTTTTTGCAACTTTTTCTTTATCACATACTGAAAGCAGACATGTATTACAGTTCTTTTGAATGAGAAATCAAGCCTTTTTTCCAGAAATGTAAACTTGTGTCTGTATATTAACGGTGCAGACAGTCGAGTAAAACCATGTCCACAAAGTTTAAACCCAAAGTTAAGAATCTGCACCTGATTCTTGCAGAATGGACTCAGTTCAGAGCAGACAGTCCACATATAGGACTTCTTCTGGGTCTGGATCCAGACTGCAGAACTTCTTCTGGGTCTGGATCCAGACTGCAGGACACCATTTGGGGACCCCCTGATCTGTGTTAGTGTCTAATAAAGGAATATTTGAGGGGACTCATCCTGAATTGGCACACAACAGAAACTGTCCAGATGACCTGACTGATAATTATTGGATTCGATACCTGGATGATTGCGCACGAACTTTGTTACATTTGTGAAACATATTCATTTTTTTCTTCTTCTTTCGGCTGCTCCTTCCTCAGGGGTCGCCACGGAGAACTAACTTGCACCAAGGCTTGGCGAATGTTTTTACGCCAGACACAACCACAGACCACCGAGCTACCACAGCCCTCTGTGTGGAGCAGAGAGCTGTCATCTAGGGAGGAGATGGTGGAGGTTAAAAGCCTTGCTCAAGGGCCCATGAAAATGAGGGGGCAAGTGTGAATGTTTCATCTTCCCCACCTACAATTTGGGGAGTTGAACCTGTGACCTTCCGATCAGACTCACCTTCTCTAACCTCTGCACCACCACAGTTGGCTGTTTGTTTTTAACCTATAGCAACATTTAAGAATTGCTTAAATAAAACCACACAGCACCTCAGAGATAAACAGCAAAAAGATTTTTATTTTTAAATTAATATTATTCACATGTTTCTAATGAAGATGGACTTTTCTTCGGGTGCGCAGCGTGCAAGACCTGAGTTCATCACCGTCCATGCAGGTCTGACCCGGGTGGGAAACAGCGCCCTCTTGTGTTTCACACAAACATCATCCCACGCTGTGAGCAAGAGTCAGAAAAAGCCCCTTCACGACTCAGAATGACGTCACTAGTCCTGCAGAGAACATTTAGCCCAGACCGAGACGAGCTGGCAGACTAATCTGGCCTGACGTGTGCCCTGTTGAGAGTTGTAAGTGCATGGCCCTGAGGTAAACTGGCTGCTGAAAGCTTCACGTGCACTGAACGGCTTCATGACAGGAGGACGTTTCTTCTCCTGACAGTTTGCAGAGTCACATGATAACAGCTGATGCTGTCAGGGTCTTTACCCGCTGTCTGGCCTTTTGGCTGTCTGTGCATCGAATACGAGTTAAAAGAGTGGGAAGCATGTTTCGTCCAGCAGCAGCCGTGCAATCAGTTAAAGCTTCTGAATTCATTCTGCAGACATGCACAACACTTCACCAAGATTAAAGTGTTTTTTTTATTTTTTTCTCACAATCGGTAAATAATATAAATCAATTCTCTATTATTTCCACACCAAACTTTTGTAGTCAAGGAAACAACACAAAACTGATTCTTCCCCCAACAACTGACTCCAAAGTGGAACAAACCAGTTATGTTATGGTTATGTTGTATACCTGGATTATTGAGCATGGACTTTGTTGGTTTTGAACCAGTTTGACATGATGAAGGAGAGGGCCGGCACCGGAGGAGGGGGCGTGCCAAAGAGACCATGTTGGCACCAACACAACTTGTTTGTTCCACTTTGGAGAAGCTGTTGGGGGAAGAATCAATTTTGTGCGTTTCCTTGACTGATGAAGCCCTCTGGATGGAAGGTGAAACGTTTCAGCACAAAAAAAAGAAACTGTCCAGATGACCTGACTGAAAATTGTTGGATAAACTAAAACGTTCAGCTCATTCAGGACAATCCTGCTGTGACTTTTGGTATTGGTGCAACTATAGCTTTTTGAAATATTTAGTATTTTCTGCTCTTTGTTCCTCATAGAAAAATGAATTGAGCTCATTTTGCATCCTTCAAATCTTTAGATGTGTTTACAACCTTTTACCACTCCTTTCACATTTTGTTCTGCTTCAGCTTCTTTCAGCTTCCTTTTGCAAATTTAAACTTTTTTCAGCTACTTTCAGTAAAATTTAGCTGTTTTTCAGCTATTTTGTGCTCCTTTTAAATTATTTCTGATAACTACAACATTTTTGTGTTTCTTCTAACTTTTTTCAGCTTATTTCTGCAAGTTTCAGCTTTTTCTGCTATTTTAGCTATAGCTGTTTTTATGCCAATTTAAACTTTTTCAGCTAACCATATTTTTTGCACTCATTTCAACCGTTTTCAGCCCACTTCCTTCTGCTAATTTAAGCTTCTTTGTTTTTGTAGCTAATTTTCAGCTGTTTCTACTCTCAGCTACTCTTTTACCTCTTGTGATGCTAATTTTGGCTTTTTACAGCTACATAATTCCACTTTATTTTTTTTAGCTCATTTCAGTTTTTTCTGCTTCAAGCTTCTTTTTTGCCTTTTCAGCTTCTTTTCAGCTATTTTTTTTTTAGCTTATCTCTTAAGTTTTGTGCACATTTTGTGCTTATTTAAACCTAATTCAGCAAATATGTCCCTTTTTTTTTGGCTTTCTTCTGCTAATTTAGGATGTTCTTCCATTTCAGCTACATTTCAGAATGTTTTTTTTTAGCTGATTTTATTATGTTGTTAAGTAATTTCAGCTGTTTTTCAACAAGTTATAGTGCAATAAGCATTCACACTGCATTTTGCAGGAAATGTAATTTCTCTTATGTCTAATTATTAAATTTAACTAGTATTTTATGTTTTTAAAAAAATTGGCTATTGTAATACACTGAAGTATTCTGGTTTAAGAAGCTTTAATTGAATTGTTGGCTAAAGTTTTGTTCAGACTGAACTGTTTTACACCTCAGTATTTTGTGACAATAATAAAATGTGTAAATATGAGTTTGTCCCCAGAAACAGAGCAGTGTGAGTGAAGATTAACCACAGAGTGAATCAAATATGGAGTTTTGTCAGTCTGTGCAGTTATGTGCTTATTTTGTGTGTTGGGGGTGAATGTGTAAGAAATCACCACGCTTGTTCGTGCACGCTGCCTGGTCACATTCCTTGTGGTCTGCTGGAGTTAACGTCATTCTCTTGTCTTTTTTTTTTCCCCTCTCTCTCTTTTTCCAGATAAACTTTGGCACATCATGAAACTCCTGCTCTGACGCCTGCCTGGTTTTCTTTAGGTGGAACAATTAGATGCAACTGTTCATGTGTCCAGCTGGTCTTCAGCAGTCCCTCCCCGTTGGGTTGTGCAGCACGGAGGCTGGAGGTCACGGTGAGACTGATCCACTGAAACGTGTCAGAAAACACCTCGGCGTCCTCCGCCTCCCTGCCAAAGGGAAGTTCTGCAGAGTTGACTCAAAGGTTGGCCCAGATGCCTCGAATTCACAAAATGTGGAGCCAAGAACGTGTCATGTCCTTGTTCCCCCTTCAGTGAACAGACTGTAGCTTTGAATTTTAACTTTTATTCCTTTTTGGGTGGGGTATTTATTTCTCCTACCAAATGTTTGTTCTCTCTATTTCAGAGAACCATGTTATATTTTAATACATACACACATCAAAATCAATTTTACTCCATAAATGCTAATAAGCTGCTTAAATGGAGGTAGTGACCCATTATTCCTTGGTTTTTTTTTTATTATCTGTTTTACATTCTGTACATACAATAGAGTTCTTTAGTTTTTCATAATTGACTACTTATGGTCAGTACTGTACGTTTTTATGTCCGTCCATCCATCCTTACCCATTTCTTCTTTTTCAGGTCACGGGGGTCACTGGGACACCCTGGACAGGTCTCCAGTCCATCACACAGAGACAAATGAGACAAACAACCATTCACTCTCTCACACACACCTAGAGACAATTTAGATAGAAAACCCACACATGCACGGAGCGAATGTGCAAATCTGATATGACGACCTACGCGCTGAGGGGCGACACCTCTACCAACTGCACCACCGTGCCACCTACATTCATATTGTTGTAATTCTTGTAAAACTGTTGCTGGTACTGGAGGCAGACAAAATGTTCTGCGTGCGCGAATACTTGGTATCTGAATCAGATTTTTTATTATGTCTTGTTTTTCTCCTTTAATAATTTGTTCCATAATGTGAGTCTTTAAAGCATTAAATAAGCCTCCATCAGCATCACATACGTTTTATATTTTTAGTTGTAAAAATCAAATAAACACAACAAATAGTGTGAAAGCTGCTGCGAATACAGGTTTTACTGCATTTATTTAAGTTGGACAAACTCAAAACTAAAGATTTTTTTTTCTTTTGAAGACAAGAAAGTGGGTAATTTATGATAATCTGCTAAATTTGTGTTTGAAAGTTTTTTTTTTAACAATAAAAACATTTTAAAAGAGCCAACATTCCTTGAAAACATTCATGCGCTCCAGCACCTTTCATGTCAAAGATTAAAACTAAATACATCTTTTGACAAATCTGAGCCATTTTGGTCATAACATAAAATTATTCTATGCAATATTGAAAGATGTGCTCATCGGATGTTTAATTTATGACTCTCAGCTACTGCAACACTGAATTTTAGTTCAACATCTGTTACAGCCTTTTTTTGTGATAAGCGGCTGTGGAGGCCATCTTGAATTGGATGGACTCCAAAAGTTCTGCTGCTGATTCAAGAAGCTAATGATTATTTCCTGAGAGACATTCACATCTGTCAGGGGATTCATGAGATGTTTTACAAACAGTCAAGCAAAGGTTGGCTCCAACATTTTTATGCCACAGTTTAAGGTAAAGATCTTGCACGGTGAGTAGCACATGAAGGATGTGTTGCTATTAAAACTAAGTTTTAGCTAATTATCTGTAATATTGACTGAACAGGAGCCATTTTAGTGTTTTTAAAGGTCAGTTGGCTGCTGCAGTTCTCTTAAAATTAAAAAAAGTTATAAATGTTGATGTGTTTATGTAAGAGAAGATGACCAAAGTCCTTTACAGTTCAGTCGAATGAACATGTCAACGAACGTCTGGAACAGGAAACACATGAAAAATTAAAAACTAAATTCAGAACCACAACATAAAACCATCGGCTCCGAGTGGTCCTCAAACTCCGCCTGAATCAAACGCCAAAAAAAACAAGACATCAGCTGTCGAGGAACATCCAGGGATTGCTAATGGTTGCATTACAACCTGCCCAGCTGTTTATGAAATATTTTGCTAACAAACAAATTAGCAAATTAGTCATTGTTAAAATTAAACAGAGCTTTTGTGCAACCTCTTAAGAGTTCAAGATACACAATGGGGATCAGTCTCTGCTACTACCACATTTAAATTTAGCTCCATGTCTGTGAAACTAATTTATCAGTGGTGGCTCATCAATGGGGGACACTAGGGCGCCGTCCCACCACTCAAACCACTCAGCATATTACATTGAAGACTTAAAAAAACTGAAATAAAAATGAAATAATAAAATAAAAATATTTCAAAATATATGTTTTTTTTTTTTTTTTTTTTATAGTTAATGATGAGTTAAGTTGATTCTTTCAAAAACGTTGTCGCTGGTGATGTATTTCTGGCCCCTGGGGTGCAAGAATCTTTGCGCATAGACTCTTGTTAAAAGCTGGACATGCACAGTTAGCTCTTTTTCATTACAAGAGATAGCAAGATTCTGGGCGCAACACTCCAGCGCCCTGAGTACCGGCGCACCATACTGATCGTGCTTCCAGTCCCACCATCCCGGAACAGATCGTGCAGTGACACTCACAAGTCACAACCAGGCTGTGTATGAATTATTATTTAGCTGTCAGACAGAAGCGCATTTAAACAAGAAGCAGCGTTAATTTTAATCAGGCAGAGAGTGGAAACCTGCGACTGCATTCGGCGCTGGGTTCATTTATGCTGGCAGGGACTGGCAGCGATGTAGAAAATTCGAATGGCAGTCATCCTTAATGTGCCTTACTGAAATATTATTTATACGTAGCTGTCAGCTCATTTAAAAGAGACGCAACATTAATTTTGATCAGGCAGATGGATGACCCACTGCATTCGGCGCTTGGTTTGTTTGTTAGAAATACAGTAGCTGTTTTTGTGTTTGCTAAGTGTCATTCCCTAATTTGTTACAGAACCCGATCCATAGTGTAGCTCATTTGCGCATTCGCTAAAGGCACACTTCCGAGTTGCACGGATCACCGTTGAATATGCTACATTAAGGAAAATGTACAGGTATAATATCGTTTACGAGTAAGAAATGTCTCAATTTACTTAGAAAAGTATGTGCTCTATCTCTGCCAATTTCCATGTTGCTAATTTACGCCACTCGTATTTCCGTTAAAATCACTGCCATATTTACGTCATGGTTTAAATGGTATGCAGCTTCACCACTGAGTGGCGCTGTTTCACATGGAAATAATTCATTCAGTATCTTGCAGGGTTTTTCCCCTCATTCAGCCCAGGTTGGGCGTCAGGCCTAATGTGTCGCAGATCATCTTAACCAGTGATTTGTAATGGAAATACAAGTAGCGTAAATTAGCTACATGAAGATCGGAGATAGAGCACGTACTTTTCTGAGTAAATTGACACAATTTTTATTCATAAACAACAGCGATCTGTGCAACCCGGAAGTATACTACGGGTCGTGCTTCCCTAACAGATTGGGGAATGACACCAAGATCAGTTGACTGTGGTGGCCATCTTGATTTGGGGCTACTTGTTGAAGAGAAAAACCACAGGAATTGCACGGCCTTCTGAAGTTTTATGTGCAAAACATTTGCCGTATGAAAGAAACAGGAGAACAGTCAGCGATAAGAATCAGCACAAGCAGAATGTAATTATATTTAAATCTGATAAGTTGCTCTGTGGGTTGTTCACAACCACAAAACTCATTGATGTTGGGGAAACAATATCTTCTTTTTAACTTCAAATCCATGCGTTCCAGTAGGGTCACATGATGGGAAGAAATGTTTCTCCCACTCTTATAAAAGGACACTTCTCAGCTCCTTTTTTTTTATTTTTATTTATTTATTTATTTATTTATTTTTTTGGTCTGTTTTTGGCAGCAACGTGACTTTTTTTTTTTTTTTCCATCAGTTCTGACTCACTGTGAGCTGCTGGGATCATTTTCTCTGCTGCCAAAATAATCACTTGTCTCCTTCCATTAATTAAAAGCAAAACGCCACGGCAGACACAATGTTTCTTCCTTGCAGGTGGGGGGGACAGTGAGTCAAAGCCATTACTCAGCCAAAGCATCTGGTTGCTGTTTGAAGTGACCCCCCCACCGGCCGCATGGCCACATCAGTGCCTATATGATCCAGATCATTAGTGGTTTCACACACAATACCATCTCTGTTACCCTATGACCTCCACCACATTCTGCTCACCTTGACAAATCACTGCCTCCGGCCCCTTTTTGTCCCCTTCCAGCCACCGTCTCCTCCTTGCTCTCATCTACTCCACACACACCTGTGCGGGCCCCTGAGCTTACCTGTGTTCAAAGCAGAGATAAAAGTTGACGCTTACGCCCAGCCACCTGCGTTTAACCAGCAGCCTCTGAAGCTCCACGGCCTCCTCCTCCTCCACCTCCTTCTTCTCCTCCTCCTCCTGACACACACAGCAGTCATCCATCTTTCTCAGTGTCCCAGGTCTCTAATTAGGCACCGGGTGGGTGACACCCCCTGGAATGTTTATTGTAACAGTTCAGATTTGTCTCCTTCAGAAGAGAAAAGAGAAAGAGGATCATAAAACTGAAGTGGAGCGAAAGCAAAGTCAAAGCTAGTTCATTATAAGTGATTCAACTTATTTCAGCCTAATTCAGCAGAATCATGCTCTACCCACTTCCTGGTAATTTAAGCTTCTTTCTGCTTGTTTTAGCTACCATTCTGCTGATTTTTGGAAATTTCTGCTTTTTCCAGGTAATTTCCACATTTGTGTGCTCATTTTTCCTTCTTTAAGCCTAACTGGGCACAAAAGATCTCCCTCTACTTACTTCTGCTTATTTAACCCTCCTTCTGCAGTAAAATAATAAAAAAAATCCGCTATTTCAGCTGTCTTCTGCTGTTTTGTGCTCAAAACAGCTTGATTCAGCTAAGTTAAATATTTTTGTGCTTATTCTAACGTCTTTCTGTCAAGTTTAGCTTGTTATGATTATTTCAGCCTATTTTTGCAATTTTCAGCTATTTTTGCTATTTCAGCGGCTGTTTATCTAAAATTATGTTACATCTTTTACAGTTAATTCTACAATTTTTTGCACTAATTTAAACTTTGTTCAGCCTAAATCAGTATAATGCCCTTTCTCCACTTCCTTCTGGTAACTTAAGCTTCTTTCTGCTTGTTTTAGCTACTATTCAGCTGTTTTTGGCTAATTTCAGCTTGGTGCAAATAATTTCAACTTTATTGTGCTAATTTCTGCTTCTTTCAGCCGTACTGGCACAATTAAGCTCACTTCACTTCCTTTTGGAAATTTAAGCTACTTTCTACATTTTTAGCTACTATTCAAATGTTTTGGGAAAATTTCCACTTTTTAAGGTACTTTGTAATTTCCACATCAGTTTTCTTCTGCTAACTTGGGCTCATTCTTCCTTTTCAGCTACATTTCGACATGTTTGTAGCTAACTTCAGCTGTTTTTCAGCAGATTCTTCAGCAAGAAGCATTCACACAGCATTTTCACAGGAAATGCTAATTCTAGTTGTAACAGTTCAGAAGTGTCTCCTTTAGAAAAGAAAAGAGAAAAAGGATCATAAAACTGAAGTAGAGCGAACGAAAGCAAAGTAAAAGCTAGTTTATTAAAACTGATTCATTGCTGGTACTTATAGTAATAAATTAATTAACAAGGAATTTCAATGTTTTAAACTGAAATCATTTTATGTTAAGAAGGCATGGAGTTATTTCCAGTTTGGTCCAACCTTGTCCATCACGTTATTTGTGATCTCAAGCCATATTTTGGGATTTTGCAAGTTGGGTTAGCGCATGACTCTCAGCTACTACCACAACAAGTTTTAATGCTAACTCTATTAAATTAAATGAGTTGTTGGTATTTATGCGTTTGCTAATGTTAATTAGCTGTGACAGCCGTCTTGAAGTGTAGTTGACTCCAAAAGTAAACCAGTTGTTCCTCCAGTGATCATTTTCTAAGTTATTTTAAAATCTATTCAGTGAGCCATGAGATATTTTACTAACAGGCAGACTAAGCTGACACCAATAGTTAATGGCGAAGTTTAAAATCATTATGTTGTGCAATATTTATCCACTGGAGCTTGTATTGTAAATTACTAGCTAAATATAGCTAAATATCTGTAAAATAGACTAAGTTATACTATAAATATAATATAATACAATATACAACATAATAATACAAAATACAATACACAATACAATATACAATACTATACACAATACAATGCAATACAATTCAATACTTTGTACTGAAACTCTGGCACAACAATTCCCTGCGCGATCAATAAAGTTCTATCTTTATAAAGTTCTACAAATCTGTTAACTGTTTATATCTTACAAAAGAGAGCTGTAAGAGTAATCACCAGAAAACATTTCAGTCACCCATCAAACACTTTGTTT
>JARVGQ010001777.1:5543490-5554183 GCA_031762355.1 Hypsolebias martinsi | reverse complement strand
ACAGAGTCCTGGCCTGATGATGTTGATCTTCTGTGCTGGTCCATCCTTTTGGCCAGTGGCTGTTTAGTTTCCCCGATGTAGAACTGATCACAGCCCTCCTACACACCAGCTTCTGTAGTTTGCCTGATCAGGTTTACAAATATGGACATCATGCTAAATATCAAACATACATCTGAGAATCACAGGCCATTTGCGGCCCCTAGGATTCGCTGGCAGGATGGATCAGATGTCAGGGAATACTCTAAAGGCATGGACCAGCAGTGTGTCCATTTAATTTTAGTAGTTTTTGGATTTGTGATGACCAGCAAAGACTCAAGGCAGACATGAATCAGTAAAATTCGTGTCTCTGGCTGGTCGTAACAGGCCACCTTATCTCAAGTCGCATGGAGGCCCTGTAAAATTGATGCTCTGCCCCCTCTCCTCCCACCGAGACCGTCTGCAGACCTATCAGAGGGACAAGGCTGTAAAAACATTGTGTCATCATTTCAGGACTCTGGTGAGATTCGTAAACACGCTTGAGGGGTGCCGAGGTCGACCTAGGACAGCTCCAGAGGTAATCCCAGAGGGAACTGACTGATTATACCATTCTTATGAGAACTCCCACAGTGCCTCTGGAGTGTCCTTGGACACGCTCACCTCTCTTGTTGTCTTCCCTCCCCTGCGTCTCTATGTGCAAACTCTCACTCCTTGGCCAAGGAGTGAGAGTTTGATAGGATTTTTTTTGCTTCCAAATCCTGTCATTTTCATAACTTTTTGTCTGTGTAAACAGGTCTCACTTGTAAATGAGTCTTCGAGACTCAATGTGAGGTTGAATGAAAAAAAAAAAAATCTGTGGTTGTCATTATTTTAAAACCTGACAAATGATTATTTCAATGATCTCTTCAGATTCAAATTGAAAAGGAGTGTACTAAAAACATCAAGAGTGTGTTCAGTATTATCATCATCATTACACAAACATTATTATACATTTATAGTTATCAAGCATCCAAACATTAACATGCACGTTTCATTTTAAGGTCACCACGCAGGTCAGAAAAACATGAACCCATCATGTTTAATTTCCACTGACGAGCTGTGGGAGTACTGGCTGCCTGTGCACATTTACACTTTTCTGATCAAAACAAGCTCTAAAAAAAAGAGTTCAGCTCTCCCAAGAAATCCAGTGTGCTTCAACTTGTCAGCCAGCCTGAGCAGGCTTTTCCCTCTGCTTTGCAACCTGCTACATTTAGATTTCAAGCAAGTGTTTAGTTCCTCAGAGACCAACAACAATTAATCAAATATACGATGAAAGGTCGAGACGCTGCAGATGGAAACGTAAAAATGAGACAAACTGTTCTAAATATTTTGAACCGTTTTCCATTTTCAGACAAACCCGCACCCTGAACTACATTTTGATGTGGACCCCCCCCCTCCCCAAACACACAAAGTGTCTCACTTTATGATGAAATTACTTTTCTGACTCTTGTGGTGAGCTGCCAGTCGACCTGTTAAAACCTGCTGGGTAACCCTAGACCTGGAAAGTACCCCTGCAAGTCTGAGACATAGAAGCGTGTGCACAGGAGGCCTTCACCTTCAACTTGTAACACACGTGCATGCACGCATGCGTGCACGCACACACACACAAACACACGACTGCACTTTTCCTCCAGACGTGCAACCCAGACAAGACCTGAAAGGCTGTAAGACCCCCTGATTCTCTCATCCTTCTCTGCTTCTGATGTCACAGAAGCCTCAGTCCACCTGCACTTGTCAGGACGTGCATGTGTGTGCGTGTGTCTTTGTATTTGTTACCTTGTAAGGCTCATTTCTCCAACACGTACTACACTGTGAGAACCAACTGCTCCTTATGGGGCTTAACGCCTGGGATTAGGTATGTACTGGTAATGGTTAAGGTAAGGCTATAGAAATGAATGAAAAATGAATGGTAATCAATGCAAAGTTCCCATAAAGATAGAAAGGCAAACGTGTGTGTATGTGTGTGTGTGTGTGTTCATGCATGACAGTGTTACCGCTCACTCAAAGAACATATCAGATGTCCCTGAACTCGTTTTGACTACTGTAAGCGTGTTATCTGTCTCGGCTGTGACTCTCAGAATGTGCACCAGCACGTTGCACGTTGCAGATCACCTCCCCCTCACCTGAAGACCTTTAGACGCGTCTCCTTTTACGCCTGGCCTCCTGTGATCAGGGCGCCAAGAGGGGACAGGTGCGCTCACTTTTTGCTCCAACGACCTCAAAGCACGACCGTTTTCAATCGAACGCCTGACCCGAGAGCTGCCGGTGGCGTGAGGAGCCTCTCAGCTCCTGACATTCATCAGCCAGGGTTAGGGAGGGGGGGGAAAGCCCAAAGAAAGTCCGCAAACCCATAAAACAGGCCTTTAATTTGTTCAGGTTTGCCCAGGAGCAAGCTAGCGCAGCCATTAGCCTGTTGTCTCCCTGGACAGCTGTCATGACGGGGGATCGGGTTTGATCAGATCAGAAAGGAAATTTACGAGCAACAATCAGGAGGCCGGGGGATGTTGGAAATCAAACGAGCAGGTGGGATTCATTGTCTTGGTGTGTCTCTGCTTGCAAAGCAAGAAGGTGACTTGGAAGGAAATGGGAGGGGAGGAAGACGTCTTGCTATGTAGCAGATTTTAAGAGTTAACGAGTAGCCTTTGAGCGTATAAGACAGAATGAAAGATATATGGATGGATTTGGCTGAAGGCCCAAAGAACAAAAGCGCACCATCATATATGACTTCATTTAAAGCTTGTATATGATCTGTGGAGACCTGCAGTTCAAACTGACAGGAACAAAGGCAGAAATAATCAAAAGGTGTTATTTTTGGTGCTTTCAATTATTCCCTTCAATAAGACGTTGGAGTCGTTTGTCACATGCGCCTGTTGGAAACCAAGAACAACCTATTTAGCACATATTTTTATTGTTATTATCGTGTTTTTTGTGTTTGTTTCTTTTAAGGTATCAAAATCTTAAAAATTGTAAAACAAGTGACACATGTGAGTGCTATGAGCTAGTTTTCTTTGCTGAACAAGCTAAAACTGAGTAAATAAAGTTCAAACAAGCAGAATGGAGGGTAAAATGAACAGAACACCAGCTAAAACCCCAAAACATCAGAACATAAGCTAAAAAAGAAGCAGAACAGTAAATAAAATTAGCTAAAAAAACATTCTATTATCAGCAAAGTGCTCGCTAAAAGTGGCAAAAATATAACTAAAAGGTAAAAGGAGCAGAATAAAGCTAACAACTAAAATTAAAAAAAAAAAAAAACTATAATGAAAGGTTGCAAAAGAGAAGCTAAAGCTAAGAACAACAGACGATCTACTCAGCTAAAGTGTAGATAAGAGCTAAAAGGAGCAGAATGGTAGGTAAAAATAACAAAGTAGCAAAAATAGGTAGCTAAAAGCTAAAAACATAAGAATGGCGGCTAGAAGTAGTAAAACAATAGTCAGACTGAGCCTGAGAGCAGCAAAACTATAACTGAAAGCAGCAATACAGTAGCTATAATTAGCAAAGCAGATGCTAATTGTAAAAAAAAAAAAAAAAAATTATAGCAAAAAGTAGAAAATGTTTTATTTGCTATAGCTTTAAATGAACAAAACAGTAGCTAAAGTTAGCAAAACTGTAACAAAATGCTAAAAGGAGCCAAACAGTAGCAAAAAGTGTCAGAATGGTATCTAAAATCCAAAAAGGAGCATAAGAAGACAAACATGAAGCAACTGATAGTGCTTTGCAAATAATAACCATTGTCGTTTTCTTCTTTTACATTTGCATGAACTGAGTCATTGAGCTAAACTAAAAAGGGAGAAACTTCAAAGAATATTCTTATCATGTTTCTGTGGTATTTGAACCCAAGATGCAGATTGACATGGGGGACTTGAGGATAAAATATGGATAAAATTTATTAAACAAAAAAATAAGGGTGACATGGCAGCAAAACTTACATTTAACAACCAGGAGTGAAATGACACAGAGGAAGACAGGACATGACAGCCTCTATGAGGACAATCCACAGACAAAGGAAAAACACAGACGCTGAACATATAGGAGACTAACGAGACATAACGACAAACACCTGGCGTGGTTAGACTTTGAGACAGGTGCTGACAGCAAGGAGGGAAAACAGTGGGGGGAGCAGGAAACACAAGGATCTGAAAATATAAACACTAAAACACAAAGATCCTCTCAACTTTGTGACGCACCTGTTTAATTTCCTGTTGTGACGTTCAATCAGTACTCCCATCGTGACCAGTACTGAGATCGAACCAACGGCACCAAGCACAAACGCCACGTAATCATCTGCAAAATATTAAAACACTGAATCACTTTCTATCCGTTCTTCATTAACAATCATCAGGCAGGCTGCGCACGATCCGCGTTAATGCAGACGAGAAACAACCATCCAGGGAAGCACCGACCAGAGAGGAAAAACACGAAACGTGGAACTAAGTTAAAATTTACTGAATAAATTAGTAAATTTTGCACGACGTCATCGTTATAATCATAGACGTGGTCCCTCAAAGGGCGTTAACATTTAATCAGGCTTGTAAACAAGCATGCACTGCTGCACATTCAATTTATCAACACTTCACACTGAGAAGATACGTCGCTCACGCATGGTTTAGCTGAGATTTTACCAGATACGAGTTGTCATGGACATAGAACTGCAACTAGAAAAACTGTATTTCCTGTGAAAATGCAGTGAGAATGCTTGTTGCAGAAGAACTCGCTGAAAAACAGCTGAAATGAGCTAAAAACATTCTAAAATGTAGCTGAAATGGAAGAACAAGCCTAAATTAGCAGAAGAATGCAGAAAGAACACATATTGGCTGAATTAGGTTTAAATAAGCAGAAATATGCACAAAAATTAGAAAATTAGCTAAAAAAAAGTATGAAAATAGCAAAAATAAAAAAAGGCTGAAAAGTAGCTGAAAAGGCAGAAAGAAGCTTACAGTGCCAGAAGGAAGTATCAGTAGAAAGAACTGAAATGAGCTAAAAAAAAAAAAAAAAAGGAAGAAAAAAAGTTAAATTAGCTGAAAAAGCTAAAATTACCATCAAAACAGCTAAATAGTACCTGAAAGAGCAGAAAAAAGCTGAATGGAGCATAAGAAGCTGAAATTAGTATGAAAAAGTGAATTAGGCTGAAAGTAGCAGAAATTGCTACAAAAAATTTGAGTTTACCAGAAAATAGCTGAAATTAGCTAAAAAATTGCTAAAAGGTAACTGAAAGTGTAGAACAAACTTAAATTAGCAGAAGAACGCAGAAAGAACATGTTTGCTCAATTAGGCTGAAAGTAGCAGAAATTAGCACAAAAAAGTGGAAATTATCTGAAAAAAGCTGAAATTGGCAAAAACCTGCTGAAAAGTATAGCTAAAAACGCAGAAAGAAGCTTAAATTACCAGAAGGAAGTAGAGAGAGGCAATTCTTGCAGAATGAGCTCAAAAACATTGCAAATAGTGCAAAAAAATGTGAAATTAGCTGAAACTGCTAAAATAAGCACAAAAACATAAATAGTAGCTGAAATAGCAGGAAAAAGCTGAAACTCGCATAAATAAGTTTAAAGGAGCATAACAAGCTGAAATTAGCAGAAAGAAGTTAGAAGCTCAAAAATGTAGGTAGCAGAAAGAATCTGAAAAGAGCACAAAACAGCTAAAAAAAACCCAGCTGAAAGTAGCTGAAAAAAGTGAAAGGAGCAGTAAAAGGTTGTAAACGCATCTAAAGATTTGAAGGCTGTAAAATGAGCTCAATTCATTTTCTATGAGGAAAAAAATGGCAGAAAAGACTAAATATTTCAAAAATCTAAAGTTGCACCAATACTGAAAGTCTTAGCAGTGTTGTCCTGAAAGAGCTGAACGTTTTGATTTACGAGTTGTTGAAATAGCTTGAAAACTGCGAGACGAGAAAGATGCCGAAAAACATACGGAAGAAAAATGGATCACAACCGTGTGAATGCTTCAATAAACAGTCACACAATTACAGCTGGTGTCACAAAACACAGCAGCCAGTGGATACAAAACTATAAATCAGCTAAACAATTATTGCTTATTACATAATCCATTTTTTTAACCAACTCCTAGAATAAAGCGACATCTGTCAGTCTCAACTGCAGCTAAACCCGCTCTCTTGTTCTGAACGAGCTCGTGCTCCGTTCACTTCAGGAGCGTTTTCCCAGCAGCAACCTTTTCCAGGAACCAGGGTCGGTTACATTTGTTGTTACACACTGAACTTTAACGCTGAGCGAGCGGTGATTACTCAACGCACCGCAGGAATGACAGAAAATGAAGCTTATAATTATACAAAACAGCTCTTCTGTCAAACGCCGCCCCCTCTGCTCCCCCTAAAGGCATCGTATGAAAAGAATCATTAGCGGGCTACGAGTACCAACTCTTTTTTTTGTATCTAACATAAACAAGGAGCGGGACAAGTTCCACTTGACTCGACAAATAATCGTGCCAGCTGTTTAACAGGGCCGTCTTCAGATGCACATCTGTTTTGATTTAAGCGGATCTCATCTATAAGCCCTCAACGGTGCACACGGAATGAAAGATAATAAAATAATCCAGCAATTAGAGATATTTTAAAGAATATATAAACAGTTAGAAACAACCGTTATCCAAAGGAGCACTGCTGTCGTATCAAAATAAAACTGCAAATCAAAGGGTTTTCTGATTCCTCTTGTACTGGAGGCCTGAAATGAGCCTGACAACTAATTGCATTTTTACTTAATGGAAGCAATAACACACAGAGGCCATTACAGCAGCAGGAGAGGTTTCCCATTCATAAAACTTATTGTGAGATCAGCTCTGCAAGTGCAGCTTTTTATAGCTAAAATAATTAGCGACTGCCTGCAGTTCGTCCCTTTGATGTCATTTATACCTCTGAACGAAATACATTATTTTATTGACATAATCCAATTTAACATTTAATGAATGTATAAATTATTACCGCAACAAAGATTTCTACTGACAATAACAAACGAAAGAGCAGTTTTTACAACAGCATTAGCTTTTATTTGAGGTTTGATGAAGGTAATGGCCCAAAAGCTTTGAATAAAAAGTCGTTATCTTCTGTTTTCACAATCGCTGACTAACAGAACGCCTTTAATCTAACATTTGAGTTGATGGATTTTCCCGGCGGTTGCTTTCGATGCATTTTCTTTGGTGATATGTTTTAAAAATAAAAGTTGAATGAACTGAATTGGAGCTATAATCTCAGTTGATGTAAACATCAACTGATTCGACACCGTAACTCTGAGCTGACGTTGTGAAAACTCGTCGAACTGTTCGGGGCTCAAACAGCCGACGTCTCGAGGCTGCTGGAGTCAGATGGGAGGACGAGCGCTCTGCTCTTGAACACAGTTTGTTTCAAAGTGACGTCTATGAGAAGGATCTTAAAATAGCTCTTTAAAGCAGTTATCAGTGCTACGCTTCATCTGCCAGTGGTTTTAACATTGGAGCTGGTCAGGGAGGATTTAAAATACAACCTGAGGGTAAGATTTGAATTTTATGCAAAAATGCAGCCATGTTTGCTGATTGCATTGCTAAAATTTGTTAAATAATTAAATTTTAAAGTTAAAATCAGCAGAACATAAATGAAATGTTCAGCAAAACAGTAGCTAAAAGCTAAAATCAGCTAAACCATAACTAAATGTAACAAAACAGCAGTTAAAAAAAAAGCAAAAAAAAGTAGCTAAAAGCAGCAAAACCATAACTAAAAGCCAAATATAGCCACAACTAAAAGCTAAAAGAAGATCAATTGTAGCTAAAGGTATCCACAAGTGTCCCTGTGATTGACTTGCAGTCAAACGGCGGTGCCCCGGCCCTCGCACAGCAACTGCTGGATATGGCACCAAAGAGTCATGCAGCCCGGAAAGGAAGAGGCAAGTAAAACTAATGGATAGCTAAAAGCTAAATGTAGCAAAACACAAGCTAAACACTAAATATAGCAAAACAGAAGCTAAATGTAGCTAAACACATGCTAAAAGCTAAATGTAGTAAAACAGAAGTTAAAGCTAAGTGTAGCTAAACAGAAGTTAAAGCTAAATGTAGCTAAACAGAAGCTAAATGCTAAATGTAGCAAAACAGAAGTTAAAGCTAAATGTAGCTAAAAAGACGCTAAAAGCTAAATGTAGTAAAACAGAAGTTAAAGCTAAATGTAGCTAAATGCTAAATGTAGCAAAACATAAGCTAAAAGCTAAATGTAACAAAACAGAAGCTAAAGCTAAATGTAGCAAAACAGAAGCTAAAGGCTAAATGTAGCCAAACAGAAACTAAAAGCTAAGTGTAGCAAAACAGAAGCTAAGAACTAAATGTAACAAAACAGAAGCTAAATGCTAAATTTAGCAAAACAGAAGTTAAAGCTAAATGTAGCTAAACAGATGCTTAAAGCTAAACATAGTAAAACAGAAGTTAAAGCTAAATGTAGCAAAACAGAAGCTAAAAGCTAAATTTAAAAACAGAAGCTAAAGCTAAATGTAGCAAAACAGAAGCTAAAGGCTAAATGTAGCAAAACAGAAGCTAAGAGCTACAGTATATGTAACAAAACAGAAGCTAAAGCTAAATGTAGCACATCAAAAGCTAAAGACTAAATATAGCAAAACAGAAACTAAATGTATCTAAACATAAGATAAAAGCTAAATGTAGCTAAACAGATGCTAAAAGCTAAGTGTATCTAAACAGATGCTAAAAGCTAAATGTAGCAAAACATAAGGTAAATCTACATGTACTGGTAGCTAAATCCAAATGAAGCTAAACAGAAGCTAAACACTAAATGTAGCAAAACAGAAGTTAAAACTAAATGTAGCTAAATAGAAGCTAAGAGCTAAATGTAGCAAAACAGAAGCTAAAAGCTAAATGTAAAAAAACAGAAGCTAAAGCTAAATGTAGCAAAACAGAAGCTAAAGGCCAAATGTAACAAAACAGAAGCTATAAGCTAAATGTAGTACATCAAAAGCTAAAAGTTTAATGTAGCAAAACATAAGCTAAAAGCTAAATGTAGCATAACAGAAGCTAAACATAAATGTATCAAAATCGATGCTAAAAGCTAAATGTAGCAAAAAGCTAAACTGCCTGTGTGCAGAAGCAGATTTAGGAAAGTTTCTAAAGGAAGAGAGGAGACGTACGCAAGAATCTCAAATGTTTTGTAAATAAAATTAAGTAATTCAAAAATTATAAAAGTTACAAGCACTAAATGTCATTAGACACCATTTTCTGATGAAGCCCAATGTTTACATGTAAAAATGGTCAAATAGCACAAAGTCTGAAGAATTCGAATTAAAAACAAAACAACGGAAATGCTGAATCACGATTTATATTTTAGGCTGCTTTTGTTAAAACATCAGCCTGAAAACATAAAAAACACAACACTGCTAATTTTTCCAGACGTTTTAAAAATCAAACATTTTTATTTTATAAAATAAATAAAAATTCCAATTGGTAGATTTCCATTCACCAAGCTGCTGGACCCTGACACCTTCAGCATTTCTCACAAGCTCCCTGGATGTGATGCAGCTTCGGGCACGTAGAGAACTGACGTGGTGTTCCAACGTCCACATTTTTCCTCCTGCTGGCCAAAATATCCAATTACTTCTCTGCACCGACCCTCCCCCGATCAAAACACAACGCTTCAGGGAGAAACGGCACTCGGTTTGAAACCACCACATGTCCACCGAGGTGAAGAACACCTGACAGGCATCACAGGCTTGGACTGAACTCAGTAAACTAAAATAAGAATAGGATCAAAGTCATTCATCATCGTCAAATCTATCAAACTTTGATGAAAACAGATGAGAAAATGTTGATCTTGAGACAAACAGCACATCAGATTTCCAAACAATTTCATATTTCTGCTGTACTGAAGCACCTGTGAGATAAACTGATCATGTCAAACATTTGAGGAGGAGAGCTGACGAGGTCTTAAACATTTCTCAGGGTGTTTCTGCTGAAAGCTGCCGTCGTCAGCCGAGGCGTACGCATCAATACGGTTGACACTAGTATTTAAGGAATTCTAAACACGTTGGAAACTTCAACGTTCCACTTTAAAAAGTATCCAATTCCATCAACAAACACACGACAACACAGACATTACTGAACATTTACTGTGAATCAGAACAATACAGTAGTAAAGAGAAACGAGCCTCGTGTTAAAACAGTTCAGGGTCAAAGTTCTTTGTAATTCACATCACATGTGGTACATGAGGTGGAATGAACTTGTGTACTCAAGGTCACACCCAAAAATAACAAAAATATAAAGTATAGAAAGAAACAGTATACGTACAAGGATCTGATATCTAAGATATACTGTAGTCCCTCACTACTTCGCAGTTCATTTTTCGTGGACTCGCGCTATCACCCGGTTTTTCAAAGTAAGATTGGACATAACACACAACTGGCTGAGTGATGGATGAGCCACATAATCGGCATGGGTTTTTAATTTTTAATAAATTGCTTTAAACTATTGTAGCCCAGAGCTGTGGGAGAAGCTTCATCCTGCAGCTGATCAGCTGATCTTCGTGCAGAACGGAGAAGTGGGCGTGGCAGAGAGTACAGCTGGAGGCAGAGAGCTGAAATCATGACATTCTGTGCTCTTTTAGAGCATTTAGAGTTTAGAGACATTGTTTTGAATATTGCAAGAGTGTGGGGCGTAACCCTTCCCACACTCTTGCAATATTCAAAACAATGTTTCTAAACTCTG
>JARVGQ010001777.1:5440688-5459202 GCA_031762355.1 Hypsolebias martinsi | reverse complement strand
GCTGCACTCACGCAGAGACATGTAGGAGGAGATGTATGAAGGCAGCAGACCAAGAAGTGATTTAAAGATGAAAATATACCAGTGGGAGAGTCTGTGTGAAGTTAATGGTGACCAACCAGCGAATACTGGGTGCAGTGGTGCTTCATTAGGATGCTTCAGGGTACAAGGTCCATGCTTCTGATTAGGATGACTATCTTTGGCTTGAACTTTGACCTCTTTAAACAGTTTGTCTTTGTTAACAAGTGAGCAAAAAATATTAAAATAAATAACGTTGCACTTTAATGGTCCTCCAAATGTGAATTTTTTTCCCGAGTTCATCGTGGAACGTGAATGCACCATGGTGTGGATGAAAACGGCCTTTTTCTAAAGAAGTTCCGGTTTAACTTAAAAAATAAAATTCCCAAACTTTAGCGCAACAGAAAAGTAGGAAATACATAATGTTAAAAAAGAAAATCCAGTGTTTGTTGTCATAAAATTTCACATACATGTTTTTTAAACAGCGTTAATGTATGATTGCGGTGATGTTTGATAAGGGGAACCAAATTATTTATTCCATTAGTGCTTTCTGCTTTTATTATGTAGGGTTTGTGGCCATTTTCCGGCTACGTCACGTTTTGGCGTTAACTTGATGTAGCGGCGGAGTCCAATGAAAGCTTTCAACACAAACTGGAGACAATCGACTGCCATTTAGACTGAGAAACTGGGGTTGGATGTGCACATAAAGTCCACCGTTTCTCGACAGCCGGTACCTGCCGTCCTTCCTGTTTCCGTTAACCCGCCCCGATCAGCCGTTAACGGCGTCTGTTCGGCCTTGTTTATACTCCACAGCCCGGATCAGGGAAGCAGGCCCCCGGCGGTCCTGTGCGGGTCTAACGGCCGTTTGTGCTCTGTACGGACCGGCTCTTTGGCTCACCAAGTAGGTGGAAAAGACTGATTGAGTTTAATGTAGGTGAACATGCTGAGCCTGGGGCGGGCGGGGGGTGGGGTGGGGGGGTGTCCTGTCTCTGTCGGGTTGGGGTTGTTGTGGGGTGTTAGCTCGATGCTAACAGTTTCCTCTGCCGAAGCTATCCGCTAAAGTCGCGCTAACGGTCCTAAAAACTCAACTGATGTTGTTTAATTTTGGTTTAACATCATAAACGGGTCTGTGTGTGGGTGTTTTGGTTATAGGTTGGTGGTTGTTTTCAGTTTCTAACTTTAATATAACCGTTTCCTCTGCTGTGCTTACCGCTTAAGCTAACGGCTAATCTCGGGCTAACGGCTAACGTAAATAACGTATAATTTAAAGGACTCGCTGTTTGGTCCATCCTAGTTCCAAGTTTTTGCTTTTTAGTGTTTATTGATGCTGACCGGTAAAGAAAGCAACACGTTAACACAGTTGAAACTCAAAGTTTACCTTGTTTTGTCACTCCAGCCGAGGGATTAATAAAATGATCAAACTTAGTTCAGGTGTGGTTTGTTTTATTGTAAGAACAGTTTAAGATTATTTTATGTTGGACTGCTTGTGCCAGAGTTTGAGTGAAACTGACTTCTGTATAAAAGGAGCCGTAATTGTGTAAATTCACTGTTTCTCCTGTTTCTTGTCTTTTAGAGAACATGAACCAGATGCAACAATGACATCCAGATTTGGTAAAACCTACAGCCGTAAGGGAGGAGAGGGCACGTCTAAGTTTGATGAAGTTCTGTCCACCAAGAGAGGCACCCTCAGCACCAAATGGGGTGACACCACCTACAAGGCCAAGGTGGGCTCCAAGCGTGCCGGTGCCCCCAAGGATGACTCGGTACTGGAGGTTTACAAGAGGCCCCGTCCCTCTGGGGACGGCCTAGAAGACCCGTTTGGGTTTGACAGCGATGAGGAGTCTAAACCGGTGTCATCCCGGGCTGGCAGCAAGTCGTCACCCGCCAAGCCATCTTCAGCAGAGCCTCCGCAGGCGGAGAGGCCAGGGGTCTCTTTGGATGCAGGGAACAGGTCCAGAGTTCAGGGAGGATCCCGCTCTGTGGCTCAGGGGACACCGTGGCCACCCGCTGACCGGAGTCAGCCCATATTGGTGGAGGACACGGCTCAATTCTTCAATAGCAACTTTGCAGGCACAGGTATCACACAACTCACCTCTGAAGTTCAACATCACTTATTACTTTGTTCTCTTTACTGTTTTATCTGTGGCTGAAGGGCTCAGGAGTCGGGCTTTGTAACATCCAGTTCAACACCTCCAGGTGTCCGATAGATCTGAGCATGTAGTAAACGATTCTTCCTTTCTGAGACTCTGGTGGTAGATGTTGGATGTCATTCTGAAGAAGTCAGATGAACTCGTTGTCCTCTAGCAGATGTTTGCTGTTGATGTTGTTGCTTTCATTGTTGTGTGGCTGCTGCTGGCCTCCTGCCAGAGACCTGAGCTGCTTCTACAGAGTGTCAAACTGTGTCCCGGTCAGAGCTTCAGGTCAGTGATGTTTTTCCATGAAGAGGGGATGCTGCCGTCTGTGACATATCTGCTCATCTATGTGGTGGCTCAGTCAGTTGACCCATGATAAAACCCTGAGCACAGTCTTCTTTGGTTTAGGTCTTATCTCTATTAAAAGCACAACAACATTTCTGGTTCCCTTTTAAATGTGGATAAATGCAACTTCAGGGGAACATTACCACAAACATAATCCACCATATCATTATTTTGTGACAAAATCTAAAGCTAAAGCTTAAAACTGGTTCTGGTTGTGCTCATGGACTGCTTGTCATCAGGAGTTTTTGCTGCTGTGCTGTTACCACAACACCATGATGGAAACACAAAGATACTGAGCTCAGAGAAGCAGCCGTTTCTGCCCAACAATCTGGTAAACTCTGGAGTCTATCATTCCACAGAAAGTCTGAACAAATGCAATCTCAGGCATGTGGACTTCTTTTTTGATTCTTGAAGATGTTTCTCCTCACCTGAGGATCGTTCTCAGGTTGAGCTACTCAGATGAGAAGTCCAGTTTGCTTCATCTTCATTATTCGTGCTGCTGTTGTTTGGCATATTGTTTCTGTATTATTAGTGCTTGGCATATTTCTTAGTTCATATATTTGATCTTATTACTGGTTTTCTTTACAATTTATACTTTTGTTGGATGTAACTGGGACCCTGTGTACACAGTTTTGTTCCACCACATGTACCACAGGTGGTGTGAATGACAATAAAGAAACCTTGACCTTTGTGAGACTATTACCTGAGAAAAACATGAGGAGAGACTCAAAACACATATAGGAGAGTGGAAGATGGACTGGTCTGAGTATAAAGTTCAGGGCTATAAATTAAGTCTTGTATCATTTCCAAAGGTCTCCCATTGAATAAATACTGGGAAGGTCACATCTACTCTGTATTGGTGTGTGTGTGTGTGTGTTCTGGGCAATCACTTAAGGACAAGGTGGTTGCAAATTAGCCATATTTTAAATATTATACAAAAACTTCTGTGTTTGTCTATTTTCTGTGCACACTTTGTACAGTTTTGCATAGTTTTTGGCTACATATAAAAATTTACTAAGCAACTTTTTTTAGTTCTGTTGCAGCTCACGAGTTAACCCACTTTACAGTATTCTTCAAAGACTAAGTGGATAACTAGGTCGGCATATTGTTGCCATAAATGCACCGCAGGACCTAAAATAACCTGCTCTTTTTCTTCACTGCTGAACTGGATGCACGGGATTACAATGAGCGCATAAAGGCACGAGAAAACGAGTGTTTAGCTTGGTTGGAAAATTGTAAACTTTAATCACCGATAGAAATGCGAGTTAAGTGTTCGTCTTGTCTGCAAAATTTGTGTGAAAAGTGCAAAAAATGTGCCTTCTATAAAGATGTTCGTTAAAACAAATTAAAAATATTTAAGGCCTCAAACTCTAGCCTCTCAATATACCAATTATTTTAATGATAATTATTCTTCAGTCATAATCAACACAGCGCAGTTAGTGATCTCACCCTGGAGACATAAAAGAAGTAGCATTTCCTGGAAGCCCTTTTCAGAATGTATATTAAACATCTTGTCCTTTATTAATCCAAAACCCTTGAGCTTTAATAATCAGCATGATGGTAAGAAGGCTTAAATAATATCTTACTGGGCTGCGATTGATGGAAACAAGTTGGCGAACGATATTGGAGAGGGAGTATTGCAACGTTTGTGGTTCTCAGTTAATTCATGAGTCACTGAGGTGCAAAGGTCTTAAGATTACTTTAATACGTTTTTGTCAGTATTGTACGTCTCTTGATTGCTTTTACTGCTGTTTTAATAAAAAAAAGGCAACAAACTGTAATCAAAGTTGTAGAAATTCAAGCTTTTCTGATTTTTCCTACACTAAACAGACATTAAAAAAAAAAAACTGTACCAGCAGTTTGATGCACTCTTCACCAAAACCTCTGATAATCCACATGACATGTACAAAGTACAAACCAAATATGACAACCTGCTGGTAGTGGAAATATCTCTCACCTCCTGTAATCTTTAGTAATGGGTTAATGGGAGATAATGAATGGATAGTTAAACGAATGATCACAGCATTCTACAGTTTGTTGCACCTGTAATTTATGAGAACTAAATCAATGCTGCAGTACTAAACATGAAGAACTGTTGTGCTCTGCATACATCCCTACAGCATTTAAAACATGTTTGATGCTTCATTTGAAGATATTACACCAAAGACTGACTCGGTTTTGCTTTGTATAAATGCAAATGTACATTGAAAATGGAGGAAAAGTGAAGTATTTAGGTGGTTTATGTCTAAAATCTCTGGTTTAAGAATAATCAAAGAACATTTCTGGATTAATGGTGCAGTAAAAACACTTTCATGTGAAAGTGATTAGGCTTTTTTTTGCTAAAACTGATAGATTAATCTGTAAATTTTGACTTTAAGAGGATCACATAGCACTAAGGATGCAAGAAGCATCAGTATAAACAAAATGTCGACTCAACAACTCGTAACACAAAAACAGAAACAGTTACTGCTGTAAATGCATAATAATTCATGATTTTTTTAAAAATCTCAAATCACAGTCTTTTTATATTATGGTTAGTATACAGTATTGCTAATTTAAACTAAGAGCATATATTAGTTGAGGGAAGGATTTCTTATGTTTTAATAAGCTTTGTCAAAGCTCTGTTCTCAGATGCACAACTTCTTGTGCAAATATTCCAGTCTGCACTTTGAGCACTTTGCACTCTGGCTGCTCCTTTTGTCAAGCGTCGCCACATCAAACTAACTTGCTCAAATACTTGGTAAGTGTTTTTACACTGGACACCCTTCCTGACACAACCACAGACCACCGAGCTACCACAGCCCTCTGTGTGGAGCAGAGAGCTGCCATGTAGGGCGCCCGGGGGAGTCTATGGGCAGATTAAAAGCCTTGTTCTCATTCCAGGGGTTCGAACTGGTGGCCTTCTGATCGCAGGCTTGCTTGCCTTCGCTAACCTCTGTGCCACCACTCCCCCTCACCCTGCAAAAATATCCCCGGACCTCTGATGCCATTACATTCTTGTAGTTGTGCTTGATTTGATTTACAGCATGCCCTTCAGATGACCTTCATATGATTAAAGGTTAATTAGCTTCGACATGGATCATCCAAAAAGTACATATTTTAACAGAAAAAGCTAATTTATAAGCTAATCACTCTGTGATAAACAGGTGATTATTTTTTTAAATTGTTAAATATAAGAATATTTGCAATCAATTTTGTAACATCAATGACAGCCTGTATGTTTGTATAAATATCTGAGATGACTATTTGTGTTTTCATTTTCATGCAGTGGTAAAACTGCAAACCAGCAACTGCATTTTAACTAAAATGTATTATTAAAGTTGCCTGAGACAACAATCGATGTGATAAAATTGATTTAAAGCAGTGCCTGTTTGTGTCCAAGCAGAAGCTTTTCTATGATGCTTTGAAGGAATACAAAATAACATTTACATGTCAAAACAAAAACTTTGGCTTTTTATAAAAATGTGGTATTTTTTTATATATAAGATGGAAAAACTTGCCGTTGAATGTCTTAACAACAGAAGAATCAATAAACGAAGAGAAAGAGGAGAAAAAAAGAATCATTAAAGCCCAAAGCTAAACTGATGTTTGCATTGACATTTGTGAACACTAGATATTTATTAGATATGTGCAGGTGTGTGCGTGCTCATTCGTTCTCTGTTATGCGAGCTTTCAGTCAGTGCAACAGGAGCTTTAGTGGTCGTTTGTGAAATGAATGTTAAAAGAGCAGCTGGGAGGTCATAAAAACTGTAAAGGCGAGTGAGACGAGCCAGAATCCTCCAAAAAAGAAAACCAAATAAAAAAAAAAAAAAACAATAAAAAATGACACATTACCACGACATAAGTCGGACAGACCAGCGACGTACAGGATCGACACAAACGGACGAGGTCGAGAAGGAAGGACGGGGCAGGGAGGGAGGAAAGGAAGCAAGCAAAGGGTTTAGTAAAGGGAAGGGTAAGACGGTGAGGGATGCAGATGCTCCTCTACACATACTAACCTTCAGGTCCCTGTGCACTATGTCATGTTGGTGAATGTGATGGACACTTTCTAGAATCTGATGGATACAGTGACTGTGAAGACAAAACAGAGATAGGAGGGGTGGTGGGGTGAAGGAGGGATGAGGATAGATGAGCCACAGCGATCCACGGGGAGGGATGAATGTAGCAAAATGAAACAGAGGAGTGAAGAACGAAGACACCAGATGAATAATGTGACAGAGAGGGTCAATAAACCCACATTTTGGATGAAGATGGATTAGAGGAGGGACAGAGGATGTCAGAGAAAATGATGTAACAGGTGAAGGGGACAAAAAAGAGAACAGAATGAGGATGCAGACACAGATTATAGAAAGGGAGGTAAACGAGTGCAGGTGGAAGAGACAAAAAACTGTTGGTTTTGCTTTTTTTTTTTAAAACATAATGAGACAATAGCAGCCACAGCAGAACAACCTGCCAGACAAAAAATACAACCAAACTGGCACAGGACAGGAGAGAACAAACAAGACAGCTTGTGAAAGAAAAGATAAGCGCCTTTTGCACAAAAAAAGAGAAAGACATGAAAGAAATGGAACAGTTGTGCATAGGATAACACTGAATCATAGACTGGTGGGCAGACGCCAGGTTCTTTTTCCATCACTAAAGGGAAAACATCACAGTATGTGCAAAGAGAACCATGAAACTACCTCACAACGATGTGTGTGTGTGTGCATTTAAATATTTGTGTATGTTGGCTCGTTGTGATTAGAGTGTAATGTGCAGAATATGTGACTAATAGTAGGAGCAGGGAGACGGGCAGCCTGCAGGAACCACACCCACACAGTGTCTACTGAGTGGGAGGACTGAGAGAGAGAATCAGAGAGATCTTTGCATATGCATCCTTCATCTGGACACAAAACACACACACACACACGGGGTGAGCGTATGATGGGGTGCCCTTTAATACTAACAGGGATCACAGACAGGCCCGTACCATTTCCTAATGACTACATCATCTCAGCATTGTGAAACATAATCAGTATAATGCATAAAGATGTCATTTTCCAGGTTTTTTTTATTATTTAATAGAAGTCACCTCAGGAGTAAAGGACCTGAAAGAGTAATTTCAAAAGTGCCTCACATTTCCAACACGTCTCATATGGAAATAAAAACCCTCTGTGTCCACATTATATAAAACAACCCCGAAAGGTTCAGCCCTAACATTTATTAGTTTCATCAGAGATCAATCCTTTAAATAAACTGACACATGAATCTTCACTGATTCTCCAGGCACTTCAGGAGCTGGTCGTATATGAGAAGCTGTACTGTAATTTAATTTTCTTGTTGGAGATGAGCCATTCCATAAGAGAGTTAAAATGTAACCTGGTGCACTGAAGAAATGAAAAGATTTTAAAGGTGAGGAGTCGCGCTGAGTCCTTCGCGACTTCATGGTTCGTTTATTGTAGACTGGCTCTATCGTGGTTTTTCAAAACAAAAGTGGACATGACACACAATTGGCTGATTGATGGATGAGGCGCATGACCTGCATGGGATTTTTTTTTAAATAAATTATCTAAAATTATTTAACACCTGCTGCACCTGTGTGCAGCCCACACCGTAGGATAAGCTTCCTTCTGCAGCTGATCAGCTGTTCTCCGTGCAGAGTGGAGAAGTGGGCGTGGCCAAGAGCGTTTGCAGGTGGCAAAGAGCAGAGGAGGCAGGGAGCTGAAATCATGACATTCTGTGTCTTTTAGAGCGTTTAGAGTTTAGGAACATTGTTTAAAATATTGCAAGAGTGTGGGAAGGGTGTTGCCTAGCAGCACAGTCCCATCTGAAGCTTAACTGAACCTTTTACCTCTTTCAAGGCCAGTCAGCTCGTAGTGAAATGGCCGCGTGTGGCTGGTGTATGTATGGCAGGCCATGTTATCATATAATTGGATTGCGGTTGATCCTGACCTGATTAAAAGCCCGAGACTGGCCCGGCCCGCCCAATAATCACATTATAACGGCCCGGCCCTAATCTGGGTCAGTCCAGGCCGGGTTTCAGGTCCGGGTTAGAAATGACAGCTCTAATATGAATACTAAAATAAACTAATACTTGTACTGCTACTCCTACTTCATGGTTTTTTACTTATAGCGGGGCTTACGGGTACGGATCCCCCGCGATAAACGAAATACATCACTTTCATGCCAGTTTTACCTTTGATTCCTAGTTAGGACGGTCTGCACTAACTGGGGACAGTCAGCACAGACAGAACAAAACTCTGTTAATGTGTGATGGAAGGAGACCCAACACGACCTCAAAATCAGTCAAACATATTTAAATTTCTGGAGGTGAATCTGGATGTAACCAGGCAGTGTGAACTGATTACCAACCCAACTCCAAAACGTGTTGCCAACAGCCAATCAAAAACAGAAAGTTACAGGAAGCCGTGTCAGCAGAGTAGATGGCTTCTCGGACAACAGCGGCAATGAGTCGATTGCCGTTTGTTTGTTCAGCCTTTAAACTGTTGCCCTCGTGAGAGTTTGATGCTTTCATTTGGCTTTAGTTGGTTTGATAACTCATATGGTCTGTGATCCCTCATCAGACGCAGTTGGTAGGTGTAAAATTGCCATTCTGTCATCCATCAAATCTACTGAAACAAGTCGTGTAAGGGCTCTGAAGGTTGTGTATCGTGTCCTCCAGTTTAGTCGTATCAAACCCTGTTCATAAATTTGACTAAATCCAGTCAGTCACATTTACAGATCATTAAGTGTTTGACGGTAAGGTTTATCAAATATCAAAACTAACCAATGTCAATCTCTTTACCCTGATTGCAAAATGATTGAACTACTGTCAATTTCATCTTTTTAAGGGTTCTAACTTGGAATCATGAACATGATATCTCATGGATCTTGGAAAAGTGGAAACGATCAATGCACATGTCACAATTCTCCATACTTGTCAAGTTTTGGGGTATAATGTGATGTTTGGATACTCCTGTTCATTTTTCCTGTTTGCATTTTATAATTTTATAATCCCTCATCCAACACACCTGCTGTTCATTGCCATCTTGAAGCTGTTCTCTTTCAGTAATCACATGGTACTTGTACACCTGGCATTCTCTTCATTTTTGTCCTTTCGTAGTTTTCAGCCTCCTCATGTTTGCGCTGATGTTTTGTTTCTTGTGCTGCCTTATTTTAGTTCATAAATGTTTGGATATCTACCTGCATACCTACTGTATACTTGCCTGCAAATTATCTTGACGTACAGCCTAATGTTTTCCATTTCCTGTCCTCTCTGTTTGGGTGGCCTTTTCTTTGATTTAAACGTAAAGTAATTGGAAACTTTACTGGGAAAAAGAAGATGAATGTGCATGTGCCTCAAACCGACAGTGACCCACTGCGTGTGGCATTTAGAAATATGAAAGCACCTTCACCCTGCAGTTCTTTACCCATTTGTACAACTCTCTAGTGTCTTACCGTCTAAAACCGTTAATCCATTCTGAAGGAACATGCCTGTTCGTGAGGACTTGGTGGGCAAATGGGTTAAAAAAAGTGCATCAGTCGTCACAGAGACAAAAAAAAATTCATAGTTCTTGGTTTTGTTCATTTTTCAACTGACTGAAGTCTGATTATATATCCAGCACATGATTATTATCTAAAAGAATACCATGGAAACTAAATATGGAGCCATCTCTGGAAGAGCACCTACATTTTTATATAACTGACTGTTTTAATCTAACAAGAATAATACAGACTGTCTCCTTCTATTCAATGTGGCATAAGTGATAATTCACTGGTAAATTAAATTAAATGCAGTTCCACTAAACTGTGAAGCACTAAAGTGTACATAAATCAAAGTATTATCGCTTGCTGAAACTGTAGGGTGGAAAAATGGGGCATAATTTATTAAATTAGCAGGGCTGTGTTGCCAGGATTTTCTTAGGGCTTTTCAGCTTCCTAGTTACAAGTGATTACTTGATGCATATTTAGGTGTAATTTACTCCCAGATTTACACGTAATGGCCTCCATCCAATCAAACGCCACTGAAGAGGAGCGCTGATAGATTCTGACTGGAGGCGACAAGGTGTGCTGTTGCACAGTTTGGGGTCTGAGTGAGCGTGGGACTAATTATCATGGCTAATTAAAGCCCCACTTCTTGCAGGTCTCCAAGGGAGCCAGGGTGGAGGGAGGGTGTACACATCTGAGTGTGGCGTTGGCCTGAATGAGTGACATTCAAGGAGAAGATGGAGAAGTTGTGCACCTTTAAACCTCCAAGATGGCAATTTAGATATAACGCGTTGAGGTATAATAAAGACAGAGCAGGATATGGAAAAATTCTAACAAACTGAATGTTTGTTCTTAAACGTGGCAATAAGTACCGGTAAATGTTGTAATGACTTCAGTTTTCCTTTCTCATATGAGGAAAACAACACAGCTGAAACTGTTCTTTAGTGTAAACTTGAGAAAACTGTTGGAATTGGCCAAACACGCAGTTTCGACAAAATAGTCCTCTTTAGTAAACAAGAGATGAACAAGAATAACTCTAGGTATTTAGTACACGGAAATCTGGTACAATAACGCACAATTAATATAAAAGCTACTTCAAAAAGACATAATGAGGTAAGTTTTATGTTGCTACTCATAACTTCAGCTAAATTAGCTGCTACTGTAACGTAGGCTTAGCATTTTAGGGTAATGAAACCACATAAGATCTACACTCGTACTGCAGAATAATCATGTGCAATAAAAGCTGAAGAAGACGCAAAATAATCTTGACAGTTGACATTTGGCTTTATTTGTTTTATATTATTTTTACTATTGTCTAGATTTCAAAGTATTCGTTTGTTTTCAATAAAGCTGACAACTACATGTGACCTTTTCACTGAGCGTGATATATGGACTCCTCAGCCACCTGTTGCATACCATCAGCAGCTGACATCCATAAAACCAGTAAACTGCTGAATAATGAAACAATTCTCCACCAGAGGATGAGCAATGGTTAGATGATATGCTTGTGACATCCACATGAACAGGTCATACCAGACTTGATTTGATTGCTGTTGTAGCTTACAGTACTAACAGCTAAAAGAAAAGCGGTGCGTTATAGCTGTCCTTCTTGTACCCAGTAAGGATAGCTTGCTATGATTTCATGTGATCTCTCTTAACAAGTGAGTTAGGAAGAGACAATTAAAAAAATGCATTGAGCTTAGAGGTATATGATCATTTTCAAGTAAATAACACCAAAAGTCAAGATTCAACTACAGGCATTATTTGATCCAAGAAGATAAAATAAAATTAGAGGGCATCTAAAAGTAGTATTTCACTGAGCTGCAACTGTTGGCAACGCAAACTTTGACTTTAAATCGTGAGAAAATACTAAAATTTTCGGTTGCTGTCACAGTGAATTCTGAGTATTTGCCACCACCTAACTAGAAACCATGCAGCTGCATTTGGTAGTCAGTTTTTGAAAACTATAGCCTTGTTTTGTGTGCACGGCTTGTAAAAGTGTATTCTTGGCTGTGCACTTCATTTCATTGCCCACATTTCCACCTTGGCAGCCACCTCCTTGTTTATGATTTGATCAACTAGAGTGGAAGACGGACAGATTTGGACCAGCTTTGTAAATAATGAATCAATCACTCAATCACCTTTATTTTACCAGGTAGAGCCCGTTGAGATTGAGATCTCTTTCACAAGGGTGACCTGGTCAAGTGGTCAGCAGCACACGTCACAGGGTAATTGACAATAATCATTATTCATTGTTTTTAGACCTGGACGTGTTTTCTGAGAGCTCTCGTTCAGGTGTCAAAATTCTGCTCTAGTGCTCCTAAGGTGAGTTGGAGATGCCCGCGATGACTTTGTCACCGTGTTGACAAAAATATTTAGCACAGCTTATTTGAACATGTTTAATATTCAAACAACAGTGTGCCTTTGTGACTCGAGAGGAAATTCTGAACCTTTGTGAGTTCAATTCAATTAAGTTCAAAAATAATTAATCCCAAAGGGAAATTAAATGTTGTTGTTGCTCATCATCCTGGTTTCTTTAAATAGTTGTTATAGATGCTGTCTGTAGGCAGGAAGGATCTGCAGCAGTCCGTCCCACAGCGGATCCAAAGAAACTGGCTGCAGATGCCAATCCATCCACCTGGACCTAGCAGACCTCTCGGTCCTCTTGGGCAGCAGGACTGCCTACACGCTGAGCAGAACTCCTCCCCGAGCGATGGCCACTCCTCCCAGCAACCCGTTGAGCCCCTCGTTCCCAAAGATGGAACTGCAGGTGTCAAGGGATGATCCTGGTCCTCCCGCTGTCACAAGCTGCATTTTCTACCAGCTCTCGGCAGTCAGGCACTTGAGCACCGCTGCCAGGTAGATGGGAATACATCCACAGCCCCTCCTTTTCAACTTATCTGGGATTTGGAGCTGTAGCTGAGGTATTATTTGAGTTTTTGATATGTTAATCAGCAGCTCCCAGTTGTAGAAAACCACCTTGTTGTTATGGTTACACATCATAAAAAATGTCCAAAAGTACAAAAGGTTTCAGCAAAAATCCTTCCAGCTCCACAGCATCCGATAGAGGAAGTAATCATCCGAAAAAGTGATTTACATAAAGACAAAAAGAGGAATTAAAGTTTTCAAAAGCAAAATTTCAGAATGACTGTAACAGAGCTATACTCCAACATGCAGCCACCCTGAGCAGCGCAAGTCTAGAACATTCTAGAACAAATATTGCAGAGACTCCCTCGTGAATGACGTTTGCCAACTAGCCTCCAACAGTCGCAGCATAACGAGATACTACAAACTGCGCCAACATTTTAAGAATGTTGCGTACGCCCACGGGTCTTATTTTCACTCATTTAAACATATTTATCAAAGCTAATCATGACTAGAGCCTTTAAGATCTGCCATTTGGATTGCAGAAACAGAAATCAAATGTTCTTCCCCACCTTTATTGGGTTACAGTTGAATGCATACTTAAAAGATGCACTACAAGGTTGGAAAATGCCACATTGCCAAATTTGTGTGAGGGCTTATTTGTGTGCAAAAGTACGGACTTGCTTTTCGAACCAAATCCTCGTCTGTTTGCTTAATGTTTGGGAGAAATTAGACGAACTTTGGTAAAAAGGTTGATAGCTGTCTGAAGGATTCCTTTAGTATCTTAAAATAGCACCCGTCATAAAAAGGCATCCATAGTTTTGATTAAAATCACCAGTTTTTACAGTGGAATATTGAAAAATTACATAAAAAATGCAAACTTTGAAGAGGAGACTGTAAAGGATTTACTGTGACATAGTCAAATGATTTTCTAAAAACCAAGCAGTTGTGCTTTTAATGCTGCTGAATGGACTAACACCCACATGACACCCACAAGTATCTCTCTCACTCTTCTCTCAGCCTATTGTCTGTCCACCCCCCGACTACTCCATTTCCTCTTCCAACGATGCTTAATGTGAACTGTGTGTGCCGATGAGTCAGCAGGGGTGGTGGGAGTGAGATATAAAACAGAGCGGTGGGTGGTAAAAAGGATGAAAAGAACAAAAACTAAATAAAGAAAAGAAAGCGAAACTGTCCACAAATTTCCCTCTCTAGAGGTGGGCATTGTATTCCTGCTGACAGTCTTGTTTTCATCTCCTCTACTACTTAACGAAGGATGAAACAAAGTGGTAGAGACAATGAAGAAGAAGATAACATCACTCAACAAATGATGCGTGAAAAGCAAATTATATCATTGAACAGAAATGTGTATGTTTCAGGTTTGGCCAATAAGAGTTTGTTGATAAAGCTGGCAGCCAATTAAATGAAAGAAATTTGTTTTTATTGCGTGAACATCTGGACTTAGAGCATTCAGTATCTAAGTACAGTTTCAGAGGAAATAAAAATAATAAACAATATATATATTTTATAATAGAAGATTAAATAAAAGGCAGGATAAAAAAAAATGCTGAGAATTTCTGTCTGTTTCATAACTACATAGTAGAGCCCGACCGATATGAAAATCATGGCTATCGTCAATACCGATATTGAGATGGGTAAGCGATCGTCGATAGCCAATATAATGGCTGAAAGTTTTTGAGCTTTGTCCAACCCAAAGAATCCAAGACAACAGCGAGTGGAGCGGGGCTTGTTTCTTCAGCACAGCTGTTAGCAACCAAGAAGATAAGCAAATCAGATCCATGTTATACCTAGTCCCACAGTTAAGTTTACAAGTGGTGCACTGGTCACAAAAAACTGTCTTCCTAACATGCGTTCACATTTTCTATCCTCCACTATTCACCATAAAGTTATCAGTGTGTTACATACTGTATGTATAAGCTAAACTAAGAAAAACCCTTCCCTGTTCATTGGTTAAACAGCCAGTCACGTATGGTGAAGACCTAATTAGTATTTACTGCAGCAGTGTTTGTTTTCTTTGCGGAGAAGTAAAGATTTCAGACAAACAATGCATTTCATGGAGGACGACAAAGTTACTAACACCCATCTATGTTTTACATCTACGTTAGATTTATTGTTCTGGACAAAGTTTTACAAGGCGATAGTGATCTAAACATTAGGTTGCTAACATGAGAGGCACGTAGCTAACGACAAGCAGGTTGAAGGATTGAAAATAATTTATTACTGTTGAATTTTTTTCTAAAGATCAATTCAAATAAACCTGCAGTGATCTGTTCAGCAAAATATGCCACAGTATATAATTGCTCCCTGCTTCATCTACGCTGAGGGTGAAAGTGAAACTTAAGTGAATGGCAATAACTTGAAAGTCATCTTCATGTGCCCTCTGCTGGATACATTGTACAATTACGGCTGGTTCCCAGCATTTTAGGGGTGAAAACTATAAGGGTTTACATCAGCGCATAAAGGGACAATTACCACTGATACGATAGGTCCTCAAACGCCTATACTGGCTTAAATTATCGGCCCTGCAGATATATCAGTTGGGCTCTATAACAGTCTAATGATACATTTGATTCATGAAATCCAATAAAACTGTTCAATTTGGAAACATAAGAACAGAATGTCTTCAACCCATGAAAACTGGTATTGGCCAAACCTCTGAATGGTCATAAAGGAGCGCCTCACATCAGTGGGAAAAGTGAAGTACTTTAAGACCTTTTTTTTCACCAGATTATTCAGCTGAGAACAAAATCTCATTTTCAATAATGACCTGGCCAACAGGCACTGGGCAAATGATGTCAAGGGAACAGTGGAGGAAAGATGAAGTAGAAAAACAGCAAAAAAATACTAATGTGGAAATGAAAAAAGGAGCCAAATTTAGAACGAGGGAAAGGGAAATGGCTTTTCAGAGGCAAAAATAAGCAACCAAAACTAACAAGTAGGAATACACAGGTACCAGGATTGTACTCATAAAAGTGTTCAGATTCTACTGATGAGCCTGAAAAGGTGCTTAACAAGCTTCTTAATCAGAAGCAGCTGCTAAAACTGTATTAAGAGAAGGCACTAAGCTAATGTTAGCCTAACACTTCCAAAACAGTGATTTATTTTGCCTTCTCATCACTATGGATGTCTATTAAAAATATAAGTGACCAAAACTCAAACTATCGCCTTGTTATTATCTTAATATGGTTACTATGTCAGCTTTAAGCAATGTCAGTGAGTAGAAACTGCCTCTTTTGTGTTGAACATGACAGAGGTGAGGACTAACCGTATGAAAAAGGGTTGCAATTATTTTAAGTATTGTTAATTTAAATGGAAAATGTGTTTAAAATGTGACTTTTTAACATACAAATCACCCTTTGGAACATATTAAATCTGTAATTAGTTGTTATACAAACTGTGCGACGTGCAATGGTATTTATTAGTAAATGTATAGGCATGTACTTAAATGTAGATGTTTGCACTTGACAAAATATGGTATTGGTACAACAAAAAAATATTAAATTGTGTCACCTGGACCAGTTTCTTTAAGTGAGAAATGCTTCATCCCCGTCCAGAGGACGAGATGAACCACTTTGTTCTTGGTTGTCCTCAGGCTGTTTCTGTGAGTAGCAAGTCGGCCATCTGGCCTAAAATATTTGATTGTTGTACGTGATGACTGACTGTTTTGCATGTGTTAAAAGCCTAATTTTGAGATTCTAACAGGAGGTTGGCTTGAAACACGGCAGTGAAGGCTGCCTATGGGACAGATCTGGTTGGCAGGCTGAGGAAGTCCTCTGGATGGGGGACGAAACGTTTCTCACTTAAAGAAACAGGTCCAGATAACATGATTTAACCCTTTTTGTTGTCTACCTGGATGATTGAGTTTACAACCCCCTTTATGGTACTGGTACATTCCCACTAACAAAAACTGCTGAAAAAACAAAGATAAAGAGTGAAAAAAGAACACTATGCAAAAAACTAAACATTGCAGAGAGTGTACAGATGAAGCTGGAAACAGGGTGAGACAAGACAACAGCTAACAGAAAGTACAAGGACAAGGGGAAGAATATAACGAATAAAACAAAAAGACAACAAATAAAAGCAGACAACAAAAGACACAGAGCATTAACAGACATGGGGAGGTCCAGTCACACATACAAAGGTGAAGTGCTCCTACCTGGCATCCGCCTCGCTGTAATACTCTCTGGCTACAATGTCCTCGAACAGTTCACCTCCTGTGACCCTACACACACACAAACACACACAGATTTATTAAAACTGAAAAGTCTGTATTAGAAAGTGTGGTGAAACAAAAACTATTAAAACTTTTTTTTTTTTTTTTTAAAGCAAGAACGAAAGAATCGAAAATTCCTTCATCTTTTTTTTTTAAGGCTCCCCATCTTCCCCCAAACATCCCTAACACTCCTCCATCCCACACCGTTACCATGGAAACTAGAGGGAACTGCTGGGAGATGGATGCAGAGGGTGTGGGTGGCGACGGTGACAGCGATGGGGTAAATATAGGAGGGAGTTATGTAATGGTAAATATACAGAGAGCATGGGAATCAAGGGAGAGGAGGAGGAAGAAGAGAGGCAGATGAAGAGCGCGTTTGAAAAAAAGGAGGAGAGGGGAGGAGAAGGATGACTTACAAGTCGAACAGGAGGTAGTGGAAGCCCTCCTCTGATATACTGTCGTGAAGACGGACTGGAAGAGAAAGATGAAGAGATTGAGGGATAAATGTTCAGCTGCCTTCATCTTTATTTTATTGTGTTTTATTATTAAATGTGTGTCCTGGTAAAGATGGCTGCATGCTTTTCAAACTGCCTCTGAACACCGCTGGTTATCACTGCTGCATTTTAAGCAGGAGATTAAACGAAAAGAAGCAGTGTGAGAGGAAAAGCAACGGGGAGTCACAATAATGAAATCTTACATCACATATTTATAATATAATTGCAAGTTCTGGCAACAAAGTACAGAAAAATGGCTGTGCATCTATAAAATCCCACAAATACTTGTAGATACCTATTGTTAAAAAGGTTGTATTTTATATAGATTAGATTGTTTTTGTATTTAAAATTAAGACTGCTTGAAAAAAAAAAAAAGATTTGAAACTGTGTGTTCATAAGGCAAGACTTGTTTTTACTTTGTTTAAAAGAAGAATAAAAAAAGAGTAAACTTGTTTAACGCATCGCGTTGCGTTAAGGTGAGCAAAATGCAGAGACGTTCTTTCTTACCGATGTTGGGGTGTTTCAAAAGGCGACAAATTCGAGCCTCTCGCTCCAGTTTCTGGTGATCTGGAAAACACCAAAGAGTACGGTAAATAAAAACTTTAACTGGGTTGTAAAAAGACGAACAAATATGACCTGAATATGTTGCAGCTTGTTTGTTTAGTGTAACGTGTTAGAAGGAGCCAACACAGTTAGAAAACTTACAGTTGTATAAAGTGTGATAAAAACTATGAAATACGTAAAACACACCCTGAGAAATAAAGTACAGCAAGTGTAGTTGTGTGAGTATTTACAATGTAGATGATACCACTTTTTTTGTTTGTTTGTTTGGGTAAAGCTATATAACACATGTTGAAGTTGATGAAGACAGAATTAGTCAAAATGCAAACTTGGTTTAAACTTAATAAATTATCATTAAATCTAGATAAAACTAATTACATGATATTCAGTAATAAAAAAAG
>JARVGQ010001777.1:5405016-5419334 GCA_031762355.1 Hypsolebias martinsi | reverse complement strand
ATATACAGTCTGACAGACTGACATACAGTCTGACTGACTGACATACGGTCTGACTGACTGACATACAGACTGATATAAGACATACAGTCTGACTGACTGACTGACAGAGTCTGACTGACTGACTGACAGTCTGACTGACTAACTGACATACAGTCTGACTGACTGACTGACATACAGTCTGACTAACTGACATACAGTCTGACTGACTGACATACAGTCTGACTGACTGACTAACGTACAGTCAGACTGACTGACTGACATACAGTCTGACTGACTCACATACAGTCTCACTGACTGACTAACGGACAGTCAGACTGACTGACTGACATACAGTCTGACTGACTAACTGACATACAGTCTGACTGACTGACATAGTCTGACTGACTAACTGACATACAGTCTGACTAACTGACATACAGTCAGACTGACTGACATAGAGTCAGACTGACTGACTGACATAGAGTCAGACTGACTGACTGACATAGAGTCAGACTGACTGACTGACATACAGTCTGACTGACTAACTGACATACAGTCTGACTAACTGACATAGTCTGACTGACTAACTGACATACAGTCTGACTGACTGACATAGAGTCTGACTGACTGACATAGAGTCTGACTGACTGACTGACATACAGTCAGACTGACTGACTGACATACAGTCTGACTGACTAACTGACATACAGTCTGACTAACTGACATACAGTCAGACTGACTGACTGACATAGAGTCTGACTGACTGACTGACATAGAGTCTGACTGACTGACATACAGTCAGACTGACATGGTCTGACTGACTGACTGACATACAGTCTGACTAACTGACATACAGTCTGACTGACTAACACTAACTGACATACAGTCTGACTAACTGACATACAGTCAGACTAACTGACATACAGTCTGACTGACTGACTGACATACAGTCTGACATACAGTCTGACTGACTAACTGACATACAGTCTGACTGACATACAGTCAGACTGACAGAGTCTGACTGACTGACTGACATAGAGTCAGACTGACTGACTGACATAGAGTCAGACTGACTGACTGACATACAGTCTGACTAACTGACATAGTCTGACTGACTGACTGACTGACATACAGTCTGACTGACTAACTGACATACAGTCTGACTGACTAACTGACATACAGTCTGACTAACTGACAGAGTCTGACTGACTGACTGACTGACATACAGTCAGACTGACTGACTGACAGACAGACGGACTGAATGACAGACTGACAGCAGCAGGAGAGGCGGAATCCCTGAGAGAAGCGCGCGCACCGACTCGCGCGCCACCCGGCCCGCAGAGCCGCTCGGCTCGGTTCTAACGGTTCTAACTGCCTGGACACCAGCACCGAACCGCGCAGGTCCAGTCCACAAACACTCACTTCCCCAGCTCCTCGTACAGCTGACATTCATCCGTGAATCGCGTGCAGGTTGTGGTGGCCATGTCTCCTCTCTCTGTGTCTTCTCCTGAACCAGACTCCACAAAGAACCGTCGTTGAGTTCGGGCTAAAAGCTGCGCCGGGAGCAGGTTCCGCCCAGCAGCTGTCGGAGCGGAGAGAAGCCTGGAAGAGGCGCCGAGGGACGGACGGGGTTCGGTTGGAGACACGCGAAGCTGCCGTTGGTGTCCTCTCTCTGTCTGCGCTATCTGACAGTACAGCGCGCGCAACCGAGCCGCTGCCAAGCTAGGTTAGCTAAACAAGAGCACTTCCTGTAGGGAGTTTCAAAATAAAACAAAGCGTCGCTCCTAAAACCATAGACGTCATATATAAGTCAGACTCATATATGATGTCTATGCCTAAAACATTATCTATTTAATTCAGGTCCCGGATGCAAAAAGTCACAAAAAAAAAAAAAAAAAATACAATTACAATTAAACAAATTATAAAAATTGATTTTTATACATATTTAATTACTTAATAATTTTTTAAAAAAAAATAAAAAATATATTTTTTTATTATTATTTTATATATTTACTTAATTATTTTTTTTAACTCTTTGCATCTGTCCAAAGGACCGGACTTAATTGTGTTAGTTTTTTATAACTGGATTATTGAGCACGCTTCAGGAATCTGTATCTAAAAAATACTTCATTTTCAACTGCTTTGACACAAATAATCTACGATAATCTTTGATTAAGCTTGTAAAGACCATGAGGTGTTAAAAAAAGTGAAATATACATTAACTAGTTGGAAAAATAAATACAAATATGTAAAAATCAAACTAACAGTTATATAAACAGGAGGGGGAAAGAAAGGTGATGTAAAAACTATAATGCAAAACATTTTTACTCTGTCACTCACCAATATTTATGTCCTGTGGTTTTTCTTGAGTCTCTCTGTTAGCATAATATCTCATGAACCATTGAACAAATTATTAAAAACTCTCAGAAATGAATCACTGGATACAACTCTACATCTGATTATCAATCAGCATCAATCTGATTCAAACTGGCTGCCGCAGGTGACTGAACTTTGAAAACACAAAAAAGGGGAAAAAATACAAATTTTATAGATATTGTGCTAAACTTTGGTGTGGTAGTAGCTGAGAGTGATCCCCACCAGGTGTTCCGAACATTAACAAAAGGGCTATATAGTTGTTTAAAATTTTGTCACTACCTATTTGGACTTGACTCTGTTAGCAAAATATCTCATGAACCAATTAATTAATTTTTGTTAAACGTTCAGGGATTAATTAATGGATGCACATTTACAGCTGGTTAACATTTGGAGGAAATCTATTTAAGATTGACGTTACAGTTATATTAATCAAAAAATAAAAGGTTGTAACTCTAAACAATTTTACAAATATTGTGCTAAGCTTTAAAGTGGTAGGAGCTGAAAGATTTAAAGCAAGTAGAGTTTAACATCTTGCACAATTTCAAAACTGACATAAAGCGGGAAACGGATTCTTAATATCAATGACAAAGTGATGTACACTTAAATATTGTGAGCATACACAGCTGTAAAGTAGTGCACATTGAGTGGACAACAAAGTGAGTCTATATCAATTTATTTCGAGTTATAGTTTATTTTGAAATTTTAAATCCTGTTTCCGGTTTGGTGCTACTTGTTTTGTCCAACTTGACGTAAGCTGCTTTATTTTCCTGCAGCGTCGTTGACGTGTTCGCTCTCTGCCGCCCTCTGGTGGACAAACGGAGTAAAGCTCCGGACACGCCCCCTCCTGCATGGCGCTCATCTCCAAATAGGGGCAGACACGAAGGAGCTGGTTTATCTTTTAATCAAAACGTGCCATCAAAACGTCATGTGTAAACACAAGTGATGTGGATTCAAACTGGATGTTTACACGTGTTTAAAAGGGGTAAAACAGAAATAAACAAAGGGCACTGCCTTTTCTACTAAATGGTGGTACGTAAATGATACATAGGCACAAAGAAATGAACCCCCACCCCCCAAAAAAAGGAAAGGTTGTGGAGGCGGGCGATATGCATTCCTTCAAAGAACACTCCATCAGACCTTCAGTTGTTGCTGTACTTTTCCTCGTTGTTGCACCTAAAGTCTCAAATGGATAAATTTAGCAAACTGAATGCCTCTTGAAGAGGCCCCCAGGAGCCCCTCCTGCTGGTCCACGCTGCTGCCGCCTCACGGGTCAGCGGCTCTCCTCTCTGCAGCAACTTAATTACAGGTAATCTGTGTTTACAGGTGCTTAAACTAATTACACAAACGCCCTTTGAGTTTCCTGAGGAGCAGAATCATCGGGTGCTGCAGGACGAGTCGTCGCCACAGCTTCCATTACAAACACACTGAGAAGAGTGAAAACTTCATATTCTCCTTTTTATTTATTGTAATTCAGTTACACACACACACACACACACACACACCCACACACACACACACACACACACAGAGGCAGAGACAAACGGATCATCCTAATTTAATTTATCATTCCAGGCAAAAAAAAAAAAAAACATTCAACACACTCACTAAATAAATAACAGAATTCAGTCAACAGGCTTTAAATGTTTTTTTAAATTTGTTCTTAACGATAACAAATTGTTTATTCTTTGAGTTTTATTTTCTTAATTGTCTCGGATGTTTCAGTTGGAGGTGAATCAACTGTTCTGATTCGCTATGAGAACCAAAACGCGTCACCGCAGGAGTCGGACAGAGTTGACGTGGAGATGATACAGGAAGTCGGCGTAGCTCGCGCCTCCGTTGGGACTCTTGTCCTCCACCAGGAGGCGCTGCAGCGCCTCCTCACAGGTGTCGCCCTGCTTCACCACCAACAGCTGAGAAAGAAGAAAAAGAATCTTCTCAGGGCCTGAACTCATCCTTCAGTCAACGTTCAGGGTGAGACGAGCAGCTTCTGTCTGCTGGCACGTCCTTTTAATGCACTTCTTATACGTCCTCCAAGTTCTCATAAAGTTTTCATAATGGTCTCATAAAGTTCTCATGAAGTTTTCATAAAGCTCACATAAAGCTTACAAAAAGTTCTCATAAAGTTCTCAAAGTTCTCATAAAATTCTCATAAAGGTCTCAAAGTTCTCATAAAGCTCTCATAAAGTTCTCATAAAGTTCTCAAAGTTCTCATAAAGTTCTCATAAAGCTCTCATAAAGCTCTCATAAAGCTCTCATAAAGTTCTCATAAAGCTCTCAAAGTTCTCAAAGTTCTCATAAAGCTCTCATAAAATTCTCATAAAGGTCTCAAAGTTCTCATAAAGCTCTCATAAAGTTCTCATAAAGCTCTCATAAAGTTCTCAAAGTTCTCATAAAATTCTCATAAAGGTCTCAAAGTTCTCAAAGTTCTCATAAAATTCTCATAAAGGTCTCAAAGTTCTCATAAAGCTCTCATAAAGCTCTCGTAAAGCTCTCATAAAGTTCTCAAAGTTCTTAAAGTTCTCAAAGTTCTCAAAGTTCTAAAAGTTCTCATAAAGTTCTCATAAAGTTCTCACAGTTCTCATAAAGTTCTCATAAAGTTCTCATAAAGTTCTCATAAAGTTCTCAAAGTTCTCATAAAGTTCTCATAAAATTCTCAAAGTTCTCTCAAAGTTCTCATAAAGTTCTCATAAAGTTCTCATAAAATTCTCAAAGTTCTCTCAAAGTTCTCAAAAAGTTCTCACAGTTCTCATAAAGTTCTCATAAAGCTCTCATAAAGTTCTCATAAAGCTCTCATAAAGCTCTCAAAGTTCTCATAAAGCTCTCAAAGCTCTCATAATGTTCTCAAAGTTCTCATAAAGTTCTCACAGTTCTCATAAAGTTCTCATAAAGTTCTCATAAAGTACTCATAAAGCTCTCATAAAGCTCTCAAAGTTCTCATAAAGCTCTCATAAAGCTCTCATAAAGTTCTCATAAAGTTCTCATAAAGTTCTCATAAAGCTCTCATAAAGCTCTCATAAAGTTCTCATAAAGCTCTAATAAAGTTATCATAAAGCTCTAATAAAGTTCTCATAAAGCTCTCATAAAGTTCTCATAAAGCTCTAATAAAGTTCTCATAAAGCTCTAATAAAGTTCTCATAAAGCTCTCATAAAGTTCTCAAAGTTCTCATAAAGCTCTCATAAAGTTCTCATAAAGCTCTCATAAAGTTCTCATAAAGTTCTCATAAAGCTTTCATAAAGCTCTCAAAGTTCTCAAAGTTCTCATAAAGATCTCGTAAAGTTCTCATGAAGTTATCAAAGTTCTCATAAAGTTCTCATACAGTTCCCATAAATCTGCACCAGACTGGCGATCAAACCGATGCCTGGTTTCAGGACTGAAAATAACAGATCTCGGGTCATTTAGCATTAGGATACGACTAAACGACTAAAAAAACTAGAAGTTCGTGGAGAAACTTTGACGGGGACTGCCAAGCTGCAGACAATTTAAACTGTTGATTTGACAGCACTCGGTGTCGTGGTTCGCTCGCAGCTACGACCGTCCAAATTTCAGCTCAATCTCTCAAAGAGTCGTAGAATCAGAGTCAGTTTTGTGTTTGCAGAGGCAGCTGTGGCAGCCATCTTGAACCAAAATGGCTCCAAAAGTTAATCAGTTCTTAAAAACATCCATCAAGCTGTTCATGTGCATTTGTTCGCAACTTACGTTGCCACGGTAACTGGAAACACCAATAAAAGTACCGTATTTTTCAGCCTATAAGTCGCAGTTTTTGCATAAGTTGCATGCCCTGAGGTAGCGACTTATTTATGGACCCCCCCCCCCCCCCCCATATTTATAAACCAATTTTTGGCTGAGATATAACCGTTTTCATTCATTCTGACTGAAAACATTGAACACTACCATTTTCAGCCACTAGATGGCACCAGAGTACAGTGTGTCATGGCGTCGTGTCGGCAGCTAACCTTGCGAGCGCAGGACGCCTCGGAGTTCAGCGAGCTGATGAGAGATCGAACGCTGATGGAGAGAGGAGTTTCCAGAGCTGGCAGCTTGGTCTGCAGGAACAAACATCAGAAATGCGCAGAAGACCTCAAACGTGTCGTCGTGTTAATGTTAACGCCCTGAACTTTAAACTGGTTTTATTTTCTATAGCCAACATCTGGCGGGTTTGATCTGTTCATAAAGTAAAAGGTGTGGTTTGCTTGTGAACACCCACCTCTCCAGACGGCAGAGAGGAAAAGCAGCTGGTGTTGAAGAGTTCACCCAGAGTGCATGCTGGGACTTGGCTGCCCACCCAGAGCAGCAGAGTGAGGGGAGCGTGAAGCAGGTAGAGACCGCCGGGCTCCAGGCTCGCAGCGGTGCAGCGCAGCGCCGCCTCTGGAGTCGGAGGCCTGGACACATCTGCTGAGCGTGGCTGCAGGTCAAGAGGAGCACACAACGTCCAGAACGTCTTAAAGGCTTCTGACAGTAGATGTTCTGCTCAAAGGCACGCAGGCCGAAGGAAAAACTACAAGTTTACCATCGTAGTTTACCAACGTAGTTTACCATCGTAGTTTACCATCGTAGTTTACATTGTAGTTTACCAACGTAGTTTACCAACGTAGTTTACATCATAGTTTACATCGTAGTTTACCAACATAGTTTACCATCGTAGTTTACCATCGTAGTTTACCATCGTAGTTTACATTGTAGTTTACCATCGTAGTTTACCATCGTAGTTTACCAACGTTTATGAAGCGTTCACGCTTTGTGATCCAGTTTTCTTCCAAACATTTTCAAACTATTTCAACAAATCATGAATCAAAACGTTCAGCTCGTTCAGGACAATCCTGCTGAGACTTTTGGTACCAGTGCAACTTTAGCTTTTTTTTTTTTATATATTTAGCCTTTTCTGCCATTTTTTTTTTCCTCACAGAAAATGAACTGAGCTCATTTTACATCCTTCAAATCTTTAGATGTGTTTGCAACTTTTTACCGCTCCTTTCACGTTCTGTTCTGCTTCAGCTGCTTTCAGCTTCCTTCTGCAAATTAAAAAAAAAAAAAATCTGCCACTTTCAGCTGTTTCTTCAGCTGCTTTCTGCTCCTTTCAGCTCATTTCTGCAAGTTTCAACTGGTAATGTTATTTCAGCTATTTAGCTGTTTTATGCTACCGTTATTTTAACTTTTACATCTAATTCCACATTTTTGCACTCGTTTCAATGTTTTTCAACCTAATTCAGAAAAAATGTGCCCTCTCCACTTCTCTCCACTTCCCTGGTAAATTAAGCTTCATTCTGCTTTTTTAGTTACTTTTCAGCTGTTTTTTTTTTTTTTTTTTTTTTAGATAATTGCCACTTTTTGTTCTCATTTCTGCTTCCTTCAGCCTAATTGGGCAAACACAGGTTTTTCTGCTTTCTTCTGCTAATTTAAGCCTGTTCTACATTTTCAGCTACATCTTTAGCATTTTTCAGCAAATTTCATCTGTTTTCAGAAAAATTCAAGGTTTTGTGGGAATTTCTGCTACTTTCAGCTTAATCAACTTCTTTCTGCTAATTTCAGCTTGTTATGGTCCTTTCAGCATAGTTTCAGTTATTTCAGCTACTATTTAGCTGTTTTATGCTATTTTTAACTTTTTCAGCTATTTTCACATTTTTTAAGCTCATTTCAGCTTTTTCCATTTCCTTCTGGTAGTTTAAGCGTCTTTCTGCCTTTTCAGCTACGTTTTGCTCATTTCAGCTTTTTTTAAGCTAATTTCATCATTTCTGTGCTCATTTCTGCTTATTTAACCCTAATTCAGCAAACACGTCTTCTTTTTGCTTTCTTCTACTAATTTAGGCTTGTTCTACCGTTTCAGCTAAAATTCAGCATGGTTTTTTTTTTAGCTAATTTCAGCTGTTTTTCCAGCAATTCTTCTGCGATAAGCGTTCACATTTCACTTTCACAGGAAATGCACTTTCTCTAGTTGAGATGATTTTTGTAATGTTTTGTTTTCTCAGAGTGAGTTAGGTTTATTTATAATTCATGACGTGCATAAATAAACAATCCATTCTTTTTGAATGTTTAATCATTAAAATGTAAATTATTATTTTCCTAATGAAATCACACTTATAATTAATACATCAAAGAAAAAAGCACATGTTGACACTGAAATAAATTAAAATATCTCACATACCTGGACCAAAAGTTTTGCTGACACTAAAACTGCTTTAAGAATCTCTCACTCTAATAAATTAATAACTTAGTTGTCTTTTAGCTGAGTGAAGCCGAACTTCAGCTGCAGAGTGACTCAGCTGAAAGCTAACTGGGACTGACCACGGGCAGCAGCTGGGGGTAGAAGTGCCTGACGGTGCTGCAGGTGTCCAGGCCGAGGACCTGGCAGCGCAGCTGCAGCCTCTGGTGGATGGAGCTCCTCAGGCCTGGCAGCAGCACCTCGCTCTTCCTCAGGCTGTTCACGTAAACAGGAAGAGCTCGCAGGAACCGAGGAAGAACCAGCTGCACGACAAACACGGCACAGTAAGAAGCAAAACTAAAACAAAGTCTTGTGCATCGACCAGGGTCTGATCTCGTGCACCTGTGTGTCCCCTCACCTGTCCAGCTGATGCTGAAGAGGAGCAGCAGTGTTTGCGGTAAGAGGCCAACGCTTCGGTTACATCCGTCTGCAGCTCCTCCCTCAGCTCCTGCAGAGGACGCTCCAGCACGGCACAGTACACTTGGACACAAGAAGGAAAACTTCCAGTTCAACCTGGCTCCAAACACAACTCCTGATTCTAAATCCCAATCTATGAATCCTTTGTTTTTAAATGTGTTGTTTTTTTCAGCTTTGTTTGGTAAATCCTCGACAAGCAGGAGTTTAATTCATCCTAAAAGTTGATCAATATGTAGAAGAGAACAATAATGTTATTGACTGCACTCAGAGGAGAAGACTATCTTTGTATCATTAAAAACAATTCTTTAGAACAGAAGACCGGTGATGACGGCCCAGTCCAGAGAAGACTTTTGCATTTACAGGTGGTTACACATCAGTGAGGAGCGTTCCTGGTCCAGCAGCTCAAACCAAAGAAGCCCAGACTGCAGAGACGAGGAGTCCCAGCCCCCATCATGCAGCTGCGCCACTGGACCGCCTCCTGCTAAGAGTCTCGTGAATACAGCCAGCAAGATCAGCGTCGCTTCGTGCACATCTCCGCCCTCTGCCCCTGCTTCTGGAGCGTGCCAGAAAAAACAACAACCTGGAAGTCCACCTCTTGTTGGATATGATGTATGACTTTACCTTTTATCGTCTGTGAATCTGTTTCCATTCTTAGAAGTTCAAAGAGAAACAGTATCTGAACTTTTTTCCTGCGTGTCCTGAGCATCAGGTGGAAATTGGATCGTTAAGGGCGGGCGCACGGCAGCGAGTAAGTCGTGGAGCGTTTTATTTAGAAGTAACACATTCGAAGTTGATTTTTATGTGAACCAACACAAGTTGGGAATTCACGTCAATGTTTCAAAACTGGGTAAAAAAAATGGAAAAAAATTTCAAGACAAAGCATTTTGCTGCAGTTTGATGCACTTCTCTCAGGGTTCCTGCAGAAATCAGCCACTCAACCGAATGCCTTTTTTAAAAATACATTTTTAACGCCGTCGACAGTGAATGCACAGGGCTGAGATGGTGCAGAGGCAGGACAGCCGACTGGACCCAAAAGTTCCAGGTTCGATCCCCCAGTCATTGCACATCTCGTGGTGTCTCTGGGCAGCTTTCAACAGCTGCCACTGCTCCACCTGAGCGTATCCCAGGTGTGAGGAGTTAAATGCAGAGAGACACTTTCATGACAACACGTAACACATTATTATTATTATTATTGTTGTAAAATTCACGTTTTTTTCCCTTTTAACACCAGTGACAGTGAATGCTAATTATTACACAACTTTTTTGTTTTGTTTTACAGAAGATTAATAAGTCTTTTTCTTTCAATTCAAACTTATTTAAACAAGTCTCCTGATGCATGCTCAATAATCCAGGTAGAAAAATCTAAAAAAAAAAAAATAAATAAAAAAAGTTAAGGCTGGTCCTCTGGACATTCAAAAAACAAAGACTGAAGAAGCCTTTTGGACGAAAGACAAAACGTTTCTACTTTTGTTTTGTTTTGTTTTATGAATGTCCAGAGGACCAGACTTAACTTTTTTAGATTATTTAAACGAGCAATGCAGAACCAAAAGAGGCATGGAGCATCACCGTTTTTTTTTTTTTTTTTAACTGTCACTTCATGTATTATATACTATTTATCTGTACTATTATACAATACTGTATATGTATATTTTATTAAATACAACAAAATGGACTAGTGAAAAAGAAAGAGAACTTTTAATCAGAGAGCATGTAAAGCACTTTATCTTAGATCATGTCCATCTAATGAATGTAGCAGCTTAATGATGATCAATCTGTGTGTGAACTAATGAATAGGAGCAGTGAGTGTGCAGTGTGGACATCAGGTCTATCAAGCCCTGCTGCAGCGCTGAACGTGTGCTTTATTTGGTGCAAACAGCAGAAGAATCTGCGCTAAAGCTAAAAAAAATCTCCACTTCAAATTAAATTAAATTAAAGTGACGCATTAGATCTGCAGCTCTTCATGACAGCCCAAGGTAAATTAATAGAATTGCAATGTGTTTTTCTAACATGGCCCTTACGGGGCTCCGTAGTTTATCAAGTCTTTTTGCGTGAAGTAACATTTTACACTTAATACAAAGTTTCTGTTTTATGATCCATATTCTATCTAATAAATCGATTAAAGCTGCGGCCGCGTGGTGCCTCAACTCATCGCCTCACCTCGTCTGTTTTCATAAAACCTGGTGTAAAATTGAAAACTGGCGGTCTATAAAGACTTTATCAGACATTCTCACGGAAAGAAAGCTGCAAGTTATTTTGTAAAGAATTAAAAGATAAACTGACACTTTTTTAACTATCATCTTGGTCATACAAATATTTGTTTGATTCAAGAACTAAAGCAGCAAAAACAACAAATCAAGCTGAGACGGACACTGTGCACGCTCCCGCTGCAGACAAACCATTTCTGGCACAACACCGGCTCACACGTTGACCGTTATGGCTTTTTAAAATTTGTTTTCTTTAATACAAACGCTGGAAAATCCTTCACCGTCTGACGGTCGACGGGCTGCAGCCGTGCTCTAGACTCCTCGTTTTGCAGCTACTTTAGCTGGAGTTTACGTTTACCCGTTTTGTTTCTGCTTCTTCAGTTTTCCTGTTTCCCCTCGAACGAACAATCTTCTGACAACTGAGCACCGACCGACCAGAAACAATAACGGTTCCTCGCGTCACTCTAACGCTACACTAATATACGTATCATGCTGATGAGCCAGTTCTAATATCGCTCATCTAATTTTTCTGGAAATCAAATGAAAAGCATTTAATGCCGCTGAGATTCAAATGTAATATTTTTAATGCCATTTAAGGCCTTAAATTAGTCTGAATCCGTTTAATGACTTAAAGGCCTGCAGAAACCCAGTTTCATGCTGCACTGAGCAGCTTTCTTACTCTTCTTGCAGTAAAAGGTGAGCAGCGTCTGGGCCTGGTAGTTCCTGAAAGTGTCCTGCAGGTGGGGGGAGCATCTTAAGGTCAGGGTGTGGACTCTGGTTCTCCTCTCTCCTCTCAGGGAACTGTAGGACAAGACCACCTGAAGCATGACAGGAGCCCGAACAATTCTTTAGTTACCGTCCAGCGACTTATGTGAATAATTTTTGTGTTTTAAAAAAGTATATTTAGAAAAATTCCAGTTAATCTTAGGAAGACTGTGTTGGAGATTTGAACTTGTTTCTGATTTTGGTTGATTTTTAAACCCACCTGTACGGCCGCTCCTCTCGCCTCATCCAAAGCTCGGGTGTGTGTGAGGTCTACCGCCAGTGTTGTCTTCTCATCCACTGTTGCCATGGTGATATGTCCAGGACTAGGACCGGGCACAAACAACCCATAACAACCGGAGACACGTAAATCTGGTAAAAGAGACACAGAGAGGTGAACAACACGAGCTCTGGTACGGTCACCGTGAAGTCACCGCTCACCTTTGCTGACAAATATCTTGAGCTCAGCCTTGTAGCCCGTGTCCCGTTCCACAATCGTCTTCAGATCAGCGCCGAAACGCTCCCTGTCCAGTTCACCCTAGAGTGGAAATTAAAAAAACAAAAAGAACATTAGCAGATTTCAATGGCAGCTCTTCTGTACATGTTACGTTTAATCAAGTCACCACTTTAAGAGCTTATATAGTGAATGACTGTCGACCTGTCAAACTACTAAAAGCAGTGCCGACTAAGTTTTTAACCGACCTATGTCAAAAAATCTGGTCCACCAAATCATGGCCCAAGGACTGGAAAAGATCAGTACAGGCTATCCTCGAGTTCCGGCGGTCGCGAGTTCCGGCGTTTCGGATTTACGAACGGCACCTGAATGCACCATATGACGTCATCCGGCTGCATACGGCACTTTTTTTCATTGTTTTCTGAGGTTTTTTCTTGTCTGTTAGCAAGCTAGCAGCTTTAAAATACATTTTAGAGGCACAAAATGTGTGCTGGCGTTGTTTTAGGTTGTAAATAAAGCATTTTAAAAGCCGTTACGGCTGCCATGTGCTTTCGGTTTCGAGTTACGGCTGAAAATCTGGACTTACGGCGCCATGTGGCCGGCGTTTCGAATTACGGCAAAATCGATTTACGAACGGTCCTTAAGTCCGGAACCCGTTCGTAACTCGAGGACAACCTGTATTTGTTTGCTTCAGAGGAGCTGCAGCAGCAACGACTGTCCCAAAACTAAACTAAAATCAAAAGCACAGAACAAAGGCTTCATTTATCAGCCCCGCTGGTTTCAGTCATGATGCAGAGATTTACTGTATTTGCTGCTGCAGAAACGGGTCCCGTGGTGGTGTTTATTTCTCACATCTGGAGTGTTGAAGCCTGAAGGCAGGCTGACACAGCTCCGCGCTCACGTGCGCGTTCTTCGACGATTCTCGCCTTTCCTTGAATTCTTGGTTAAGATTATCCACAACGTTTTAATCGTTTTTAATCTGCCTCATAAAAAGAGATGAGGATGCAGATTAGGACTCTCTTCTTTTATTAAAAATCTTTTTTAAAGCCAGCGTTTTATTAGACCTAACGGACCTCATGTCTGACAGCTGGTAAAGAAAAGATTAGTTTCCTAAACCGTCCTTTTTCTGCTGGCTCTACTAATATCTGACTGCTTCACTCTCGTGCTTTTTGCTCTGAAGGCTCCTCTTTGTAACTCGATGAAATGAGCTGCAGAAACAGGAATATTACCCAGGAACCAGTTCTGCAGCTCATTTCTCTTCTGCTTCATGCTACAAGAACTGTGAGTTTTAGACCCTGCTGCCGTTGTAATGTACATGATGAGGCAACATGTTTGGAAGATAGACACGTAGAGTACTGGTACTCTGCATAGTATCTGCTACCAGGTGCATGCCCTGTAAGTACAGGATAAATTGTCACCTCATAGTACAGCCTGGGTCCCAAAGATACTTACTGGCTACATAAGCAATCAGTATCAAGTGTACACAGAGTACATGCTACGTACTAGGTATGTATGCAGTATATACCAGGGACATACTGGGTACGTACCCTCTTCAAACACTTTTAAAACTCTTTGACAAACATATTTTTATTCTGCTCTGCACGACAGCTTTTATTGTTTTAGTGATGTTACTGTTTTACCCGTTCTTATTCTTTTCATGTGTTTTCAAAGTTCTTGATTTTACTTGTACAGTGATGTGTTGTATCTGTGGTTGTTTTTATGGGCTTTATAGTAAAGTTGTTTACTATTATTATTATCATTATTATTATTATTATTATTATTATTATCATTATTATTATTATTATAACTGGGAATGTAAACAATAATTATCATGTTCATACAATTCAATTCAAATTCAAAAATACTTTATTAATCCCAGAGGTAAATTAAATGTTGTTGTAACTCATCATCCTGGTTTCATTAAAGAGT
>JARVGQ010001777.1:5267778-5279398 GCA_031762355.1 Hypsolebias martinsi | reverse complement strand
GTTCACAAGTCTAAATATGCTAAAACAAAACCAGTGTTTTCTGTGTTTCTTAATTACTTGGCTTTGTTAAGAGATTCTTTAAAACTTTGTAATTCACAAAAAGCAAAATGTCTTTATAACAGTATTGAGAAATTTTCTTTTAATTTGGCTCCAGTTAATAGTTAATATGTAAATGTTCAATGTATTTTTTTTATTATTTTTTGTTCTTGTTCAAGAAAGGAAAAAAAAAAAGAAAGAAAAGATAACTGCTCAATGTTATGACTTTTTTTCCAAATTGTACATAAGCATGTAAGATTTGTATAATTTAATAAAGGAGAAAAAAAAAAAACTTTGGGAGATAATCCAAGCCAAGATGGCCGCCAAAGCAAACCAACTAGTTGGCAATGGCTTTAGTTTAGACAAAAACAGCTGCTACAGATGAACAAACACATAATGACATCTTGTGGTATTGCAAGTTTACAATTTTCCAGATTTGATGGTCTCCAACTTAAAAATAACATGTTTGATGTCTGGCAGGCAATATGTATTCCTTTAACATACTTGTTCAATATTAATTTTTAATAATTCTAGTTTGTCAATGGAATTCAAACTTACATTTAATTAACTTAAAACTTTGGCTCCCCCTGCTGGTGTCAGGTGATATAACAGCTGTTTAAAAACGTAAAGGTTTCATTTTATTGCATTAAATGTTAGCAAGATTTAATTTATATATATATATATACACACACACGTATGAGTATGGTTCATATTAATTTTCAAAAACATCCTACAATTTGTAAAAGCTTTTGGGGGATTTTGTTCATTTAACAATCTTAGTGGTGCACATAGAAAATGTATATATAAATATATCTGAGACAAAGCCAAGGAACAAGTCAAGGGTATTTATTAAAAGATAAAATATGCAGTCATTACCCTGAACACGTAACTTTTAGAAAAATGCACCAACTTGTTAAAAAAATGTGAAGTCAGGACAGTTCAGCCTGTCAATACATTTAGATATTGCAGGAATTATTACTTTTTCTTAAAGTTCATATGTGATCCCGATCTCTGCCTAATTTTGGCTGCACCTCTTGGTCACGTCTAGTCACACAAAAGGCAGGACAGTCGTTGCACAGTGAGGAAAACGCTGCGAGATCAACGTCTCCGCAGCCGAGGATCACATCTATCGAAACGTAATTTCAAGTTTTAACAATTTGAAAAATAAAAAAACACTGTAAACATTCACACAAAACACTGTAGCAGGTTGGAAACAGTACGTTCATTGATATTCTGTTGTAAAAATAATCCAACCTGTCTTCCACCACTGTCCGTGTGCAGTTCAAAGTCTTACAGTAAAAGGAAAACACATGATCTCAAGTTTAGCTGCTTTTATCAACTGTCAAAAAACCCACCCTCTCATTAAAAACTTGTTAATAGTAAATATAACTTCAGGAAAATAACCACAAACAAGATTTTTTTTCTATAAAAATGTTTTTTTAAACAAATTTTCAGTATAAAACATCACATAATCCCAAGCCAATCAAACAAATTCACTGCCATCACTTCAGTAATAATGAGCTCCTCAGTCAAACGGACTACAATGACATAAAAAAAGGGTTTTCTGCTGTTAAGGGATTTTCTGTACTTTTCTCTAATTACGGGAAAAATATAACAACACAAAGGCTAACAATCACTCTTCGTTTGCTATAACATTAAAAACAGAAAAGAACAAATGTGAACTCCTAGTCCGAACAAAGCCCAAGCCCCGAAATTTGTGGTCAACGTAGCATCTACGCAGTTTTCTGCTGGCCCTTTTTCCCGATGAGGGATTTGTGGATGTGGGGAATGACACCTGAGGAAAAACAAATTGTAAATCAATGAGAATAAAATGTTCTGCAGAAATATAGAGTGAAAAATAAACGGCAAACTGTAGACGCACCTCCACCAGCAATTGTCGCCTTAATGAGAGAATCCAACTCCTCATCGCCACGGATTGCCAGCTGCAAGTGACGGGGAGTGATACGCTTCACCTTCAAGTCTTTAGACGCGTTTCCTGCCAACTCTAGTACCTGATTAAAAATCAAATAGTCAGGGGTAAAAAATGAAAATTAAAACAAAGTGCTAAAACGTCAGAAGTTACCACGACTAATGTGTCATCACATAGCGGCGTGGACTTACTTCAGCGGTGAGGTACTCGAGGATGGCCGCACTGTAAACCGCTGCCGTTGCTCCGACACGCCCATGACTGGTTGTGCGAGTCTTCAAGTGTCGGTGGATACGACCCACCGGGAACTGTCAGGAAACAAAGCAAGAAGTTTAACACACCGAAGCTACAGGATCTCCCACATGGAATCTGGTTGCATCAGCACCTGTAGCAAAGCCACAAACTGCCAAAGGAAGGTTTAATGAGACGTACCTGCAGCCCAGCCCTCTGGGAGCGCGACACTGCCTTTGCCTTGGCCTTCCCGCTGTCTTTTCCTGCCTTGCCACCAGCCTGCATGGAGATCGACAAAATATTTTCAACATGAAACAACAGAGTGAATTTCTCATAAAAACTAAATCTCTCCAATTAAGAGACTACTGGTAGTTTTCATCACATGTCTGACTAGATGTTGTTACCCTGCAGCCAGAAAAATGTTGCTCCATGCGTCGTAGTTTATATAACATATATTCAACCAAACAGCTGATAAATGAATAAATTAAAGATATAAAGAAAACAACGTTGAAGAGTCAAATTCAAGATTGATTCACCACCTCCAGGTTGGGTTTATAATCAAAACATTAGCTCACTATGTTTACCTTTTAAAAGTAGTTGAGTAATGCATTTACAAAGAGTTTAATATATCTTAATAGGCATTGGATTTTAAAAGTTATAAACATGGAAAACACTAAACTGTAAGAACAAAAGCACATTGATAAGATTGTGTCATTATTTTAGAATAAGGGTGCGATTTTAAGGGAGAAAATCAACGCAGTTGTGCTTTATATTTCTTAAAGATAAGAATAAAGTGCCTAGAAACTGGTAATTTTAAAAAATAAAGGTGGTTTCATGAAACGTTACAGATGACCGGTAAAAACAGTCGCTTTCCCGCCAACAACAAACAAAACAAACTAAAGGCGGCGGTAACAGTAGTTGATGCAAATGTCATGCCTTTGACCGAAGAACAAAGTACCAGATTAGAAGGAAACACATAAACGACCAGATTAAATAAAAATAAACCTAACGCTGTCAAGCCAGAAAAAAAAAAAAACCGCGTCAAACAGACGCGCCGCCTTCAGGGACACCTTCAAGTTTTCATTCACAAATTACCAAAAGTTTCCATTCGCGGATCTCACGATACAACGCACGCCATTTTCTTCTTTTAAAAATGCCATTTAAAAACAAATTCGCTGTCAACTACTAACATTTGACCAACCGTTAAACCAACGAAACGGACTTTAGCATGCTAATCAACCGTTCATGTCGGCTATAGCGTCAAGGGGCACATTTTTGTGAATCAAAGCTTAATTTTTTTTCATAAGCACTCGGCTTCTGCCAAAAAGAAGACATCCAAAGAACCGCATCGCGATGAAAACCTAATGCCGCCTTAAATTACAGGCTTAAACACTCCAGCCTTCCCGCGGTAACGTTGATCATGCTAACACGCTAAGCTAGCTGACAGCTAGCTCTTTTTTTTTTTAGCCAAAGCTTTCTGACCAGAGTCGAAAATTTTCATCTCTAATCCAAAATATCACTTTCTACAGCCGAACGTTTATCCCACCGAAAAACCGTCATGACGCCCCGGAACATGCATTCCAACAATAATCTAAGCTCACGAACCATTTTCTTCCCGTCTCGTTATTTGATTGTAGAACTGAGCAGATAGCAAACAATTTCTGCTCCCGAAAGCAAAGAAACAATAAACCCTTTCGCAAATCCTTTGCATTCGACCTCTCGTGGGAGTTCGGCCAACCAATCAGGGAGAGCGTTGTTGTTTAGAATCTCCCGTTCGACCAATCGGAACGTGACGTGCTGAGTAGTCGCCCATCCCCCACTCGGTCTCTGTTCCAGTCTTTGCGCACGGAACCGACAAGTAGGCGGGACTCTGGTCTGTGGAGTGTCCTTCCTCGGACATTCATCCTTGTACTGTAATGTACGAAATACATATATGGAGTTGAAATAAAATTTCAATTTTAGATTAAAAAGCACACTTGTAGCGTCTTTAAATATAAATGGTTTTGTAACGACGTCTTTAAGGAACTCGTATGCTATTCGTAAATCCAGCCAAGGAGAAAGCATCTGATTAAGTTATACGTTAAATTTAATACGGTTTGTAAATAAAATCTACTCGAACGTCATCTAGAAGGCGGTGCTTCTGATGACAAGCATAAGGTTAGACGAATGAAAACGCAAGCTTACAAACTGACATTATGATTGACAGGGGAATCGGCCAATGAGAGCGCAGTAAGCAGCGTCCGGTTTTCTTCGCCGCTAATGCGAGCGGGGAGGAAGGCGGGGAGGGGTTGGGGGTCAAAGATACGCAGAGAAACGGGCTGCTGGTGGTGAAGATGGCGGATGGGGACAGTGGTAGCGAGCGAGGCGGCAGCAGCGGCGGCGGCGGCGGAGGAAGCGGTGGGTTCCAGCACTACCAGCGGGAACCGGAGACCCAGGAGCTGGCCTCCAAGCGGCTGGACATTCAGAACAAACGCTTCTACCTGGATGTGAAGCAGAACGCCAAAGGCCGGTTCATCAAAATCGCCGAAGTCGGCGCCGGGGGCTCGAAAAGTCGCTTGACCCTCTCCATGTCCGTCGCGGCCGAGTTCCGCGACTACCTGGGGGATTTTATAGAGCACTACGCTCAACTGGGGCCTAGCAATCCCGAGCAGATTGCTCAGTCATCCGGCGGCGACGACACCGGGCCTAGGCGGGCCTTGAAGAGCGAGTTCCTGGTGCGCGAGAACCGAAAATACTACCTCGACCTGAAGGAGAACCAGCGGGGGCGGTTCCTGCGGATCCGACAGACCGTCAACCGAGGCCCCGGTTTTGGAGTCGGGATGGGCGGCATCCCCGGGGCCGGCCTGCAGTCCGGGCAGACCATCGCACTCCCGGCCCAAGGCTTGATAGAGTTCCGCGACGCCTTGGCCAAGCTGATAGACGACTACGGGGGTGACGACGAGGAGCTGGCCGGCGGAGGAGCGGGGGGCTACGGCGAGCTCCCGGAGGGCACGTCGATCATGGTGGACTCCAAGCGCTTCTTCTTCGACGTGGGCTCCAACAAGTACGGCGTGTTCCTGCGCGTGAGCGAGGTGAAGCCCAGCTACAGAAACTCTATCACCATCCCCTTCAAGGCGTGGAGCAAGTTCGGGGGAGCGTTCAGCCGCTACGCCGAGGAGATGAAGGAGATCCAGGAGCGACACCGGGACAAGATGTACGAGCGGAGGACCGGAGAGGAGTCCGAGGGAGACGACGTGGACGACGATTGATGCCGAGGCAGAGGTGGCTTTTTGTGTGATTTAAGCTGATACAAAGTCTGCGAATTAACGATAAAACGGAGAGAGGATTTTGTGCATGAAGCGAACTATAAAATGCTAAAACAACGGAGTAAAAAAAAAAAAGTATATTTGACTGAGAAATTACTGTCTATGTAAGAGAATCCTGTTCTAAAGTTAGGTGGATGTTCTAGGTAAACTGACTGCAGTAGTCAGCCTCTGTATGAGAGTCCCCACAGATAAAAACAAATATTTATATATCTATATATATATATATATATATATTACCATTTGATAACCTTACATGTAGCCCAGGAAGTTTAAAGGTGCTCATTGCAAACTGCAAAACCCAAGTTAAAAAGAATGTTATCCTGAGCTATAGTCTACGGTGCAATTGAAGCGTTTACTCAAGTAGTTTTCCCACATTTATGGATATGCAATGCTGAAATGCGGGTCCGCGCTCAATGTAAACAAAGCACTTTTTATCTGCTTATTTTAACACGTCATTTTATTTAAGGACACAGTGATAAAGATAAATAAGTCTGCAAAATTAGTTTTGGTTTTCTTTGGTTTTTGTCTTTTGTTTTTGCAATGAGTACCTTTTTTAAGTTTGGCAGGCTCGCTCGTAGGTAACCTGCGCTCTTCCTGTCCCATGTCCGACGGCGAGAGCTGCTCCGAGCTGGCCTGTAGTCCTTGTGTGATGATGATGATAAGAAATGTGACGTACTCAAACCAGCAGCTGCAGAGAGGGTGGATGTGTGAGAAAGAATGCTGGCATCGCTCACCATGGCTGTTTGTGTTTTGTCTAAAGTGACCTGTAACAAACGGCTTGTCCAGACGGACCCGGTGGCACCGTCTCCGCTACGTAAAGGGTGGGGTGGCATCCTTGGCATTGCAGGACGTCCTCCCAGCCCGGCCCGGTCCAGTAAGGTTGTCTGTTACAAGCACATGACTCATTTGGATTCGCTGCACAATCCAAATAAGTCCAAACGACCCTCCCTCCCTCCTCCTCTCCCTCCTGAGCATCCCTCAGGTGCTGGCCTCCTGCTCCTGCAGCCGAGGTGCAGGTGAGGCCTGCTCGCATGTGGCTCGTTGTGTCTCAGGGCAAGAAAATCCCGTCTACATTCTGGGGGCATATCATCTTTACCCGTGCCTCGTCGTCCGTGGCAACCGATGGTGTCTCCTGAGACACAGGGCCGCGTTTGACCCGCGTGACCTTCCTGTCAAAGTGGACACGGCGAGCGTGAGCCTCTCGCTCCGGTCACAACTTTCCGAGTTAAAGCTTAATGTTGCCGGGCTCGAGCTATAATCTCAAGGATATCCTTGTTGACTTCTTTAGGGTGCATCATTTGGGTCCTTGAATTTTGAACTCAGACCATTTATGACTGAAGCAACATTCAGTCTGATTGTAACAAAAAAATCAAAATAGGTGCTTCTGAAAAAGGAAAACCCACAATGGGGAGTTGTATCTAAAAGATATATATATGTATACTGGAAGAGATTTACTAACTAAAAAAAAAAAATCAAATATAGATAGAAATATTTTTAAAAAGAAGTATATTGAAATATGTCTTTAATACGAGACATTTATTAGATAACGCCGCCTAAAGTGGCTTATTTAAAACACTAAACTTGGATGCAACTATCCAGGGCGATATTTCATACCTGCTTTTTTCCTAATATTTTTTTTAATTACTCCTTAGGAAATTAAAAAGAGTACAATAAATTGATTACGCAGTATCTTATAGCAATTTCTAGAGGCAACTTCACTGAAGTCGGCAAAACACTCAGCACTCCTGGTCACTTTAGAGCTTCAGGTTGTCTCCTTGTTTCAGTCCGCACCTTTTCTCATTGACCGGCTCCTCGCGAGTCGCCGTACGATACGAACATCCTGCAACCGTCAGCGTCGCAACTTTTTAAAATCATTTCTTGCATGCCTGCTCCCGCGCAGAGCTGCCTCTGTGTTCTTTTGTTCCTGCATATTCTGATTGCTGTATGGTGGTATTTGTTTTCTTTCTCAAGTTTTATTTGTGTTGCAATAGGCAAAAGAACATTTACCTCTCAGCCTAATAATAATAATAATAAGAAAAAGCCACAGCGTTAACACGTTTTGGGGGAAAAAGTCACATTTCATCGTCCCACTTCCTTTTGGTGTGTGAACCTCTCGTTGTATTTTACTTTACCCACGTCAACACAGCAGAGAAACGCCATATGAAAAAACAAAAAACCTGGGAGCAATAGTTTTTTTTTTCTTTTCTATTGACATGAATATATATAAATATATGAGATGACACATGAGATTGAACTACATCCTTCTTCTTGTACTGTGTTACGTGAAATGGCAGCTGTTTCAGTCGTGTGTTCTGCTGTAATATTCTACCAAGTTCCTTTCAACGAGAAATAAAAAAAAAAGTTTTTGCTCAGGAGAGTTGTGGTTTTTTTATCCTGCCGTCACTTTGTGTCGTTTAATTCAGATTTGTGTCTATAAAGTATAAATTCATCTGAGAAATGTCTACAAAATTGAACATTTTGCGTTGCTTGACACAAATATAAACATCTCATGGTTTGTTAGCACTCAGAGTATTGTTGTGACCAACTCTCAGCTACTACCACCACCAAGTTTTAGCTGTGTGTGTGTGTGTGTGTGTAACGCTGGCTGAGCTGTAGCTGTTTTGGGGGTTAGCCATAGTGAAATGGAACTAGTCCAAAAAGATAACTTTCATTAAAATCCCTTCAGATATTGAGTTGTAAGATATTTTGCTAACAGTGCAGAAAAATGAACACGAGCAACTACGCTCAGAAACGTCTGGCAAATTTGTTTAATCCATCTTTTTTTGTTAAATTCACGTTTGGATAATTTTGCAAAAATACAGCAGGAACGCGGAGTGCAATTCTTATTAAAACTAAAAAAGCAAAATACTAGCTAAAAGTTTGAAAATATTTGTGGCACAAGCACAGCTAAAATGTGAATGCAGCAAAATCTTGCTAAAACTTAATTTGGCAAACACGGCTAAAAGTAACTGGATAGCTACACGCTAATGCAAGGGGAGCTAAATGTAGCATAAGAAAAACAAAAAGGACGTTTCAAAGAGAACATGACAAAAACTAGGAAACGCTAGCTAAAAGGTTAAATCATCAAAACACAAGTTAAAATTTAAAAGTAGCAAAAGGGTTTGGAAATTTTATTTTATGTAAAAAAGGTTAGCTGAGGGTTTAAAAGTTCCAAAACACTAGGTAAAAGTTGACAGTAGCCAAAGGTTAAACAGAACAGTAGCTAAATGCAGAAAAGGGCTAAAAGGAAAACAAGTGAAAGGCTAAACAAGTCTAAATGTAGAAAAAGGCTAAAAGTTGCAGAATAGTATCTAAAGCTAAATGTATCAAAGTGTTAGCTGAAAGCTAAAGGAGGTAAAGGGCTAGCTAAACACTAAAAGTAGCAACAATTTGCTGAAGAAACAAACAGAACAATGTTTATTTGACAAAATGGAAGACATCTCAGTCTTTGACTTTAGGAGAACGTATTTGCAAATAAAGTTAAATATTGAAAAATTATACAAGTTACAAAAAAAAAAAAAGTGAGAACCTCCAGCTCCAAATAAGCCGAACATTTGACACACAAATGGCTAAAACAGCACAAATATGCTGAAGTAGTAAGATTGCAATGAAAAATGAACAAACAGGAAAACAATCATGTGCAAAATGTCCTAAATTATTTTTACTCCATTACACGTGTCTTTGTGGTGGAGAAAGTTCTCCAACCACTCGAGAAAAAAAGATTGTAAGCAGTTATCTGAAACTACTTATAGCAGCAAGAAGTTCATGAAATATTAAGAGCCGAAGTTCTCGGCCTCTTTAATCCATTATGGATGACCTCATCGTGCTGCCGTCGTCGTCTTCTGCTGCTAAAAGCCGAACTGGGTCTGGGTTTCGTTGTTGTTGGCCCAGACGGATCAGATCTGTATTAATCTGTTATTTTTAACAAAATAAGTTATTTTGATATAAGGAAAATAAATTCCTGAGCATGGCCTCCTTTCAGCTTTTATGGAAACATTAAACGTTGATCGCGCAAATTGAGCCTTCAGCTGTTTTTAGACGACGTAGTGACTTGATTTAACGCAGTGAGCCGGGAGAAAACCCCGAGTTAAGTTCAGAAAAATGCTGATTTTGTGTTGACGTGCGATAAAAAGTGATCACAACTCGCACTTGTGCAACACAGAGGCGTCTAATGTTGAAGGTTTTGTTTTAAAATGACTCTGACAGGAAGGATAGACCCAGCTGACTCTGACACGAGGGGCCTATGAGTTGGAACAAGGGTCATGGCCACATGTTCAGTCCTCAACCTTGAACACCCCTGTGGAACATCTGTGACCCAGCTTGGACTCACCTGGGTTTACCTGTATGGGTTTTGTTGAACTAACCAGGTGGAGCTCATAAAGCCAGGATTGAGGTCCAGAAGGTACCCAACCAGTCCAGGGTCCACATGCTGCCACTAAAACTTTAAAACAGAGAAAGTTACATTTTCTGTTGCGATTCACTGAGAGCTCAATGATTTCAATCAAATCTGTTGACAAAAATCACCGACTTGTTAAAATTAAAACACAAATCAGAACGAAAATCAGCAAAAACGCCTAAAAGCTAAACCATACGGAAAAGCTAAACTAAACGTCAGAACAGCAACGCAAAACTGCAGCTAGAGGCTAAAATGATCGAAGCTGTACCTGGAAACAAAAATTAGAAAAAATTTGATGGGAGCTAAAATTGTGGGAAAAAAATAAAATATTAATAATAAATAACATAACAAAGCCGAACAGTTAGAAAAACTGCAGCTATAGCTAAGAGCTAAAATTAGAAAAATTCTAGCTAAAAACTAAAAATAGTGAAACCGATTGGTAAAAAGAGCAGGATTCAATCCATTCATCCATCCATTATTCATCCACCCGTCCATCCATCCATTTTCTTTAGCTGCTTCTTCCGTTCCAGGTCATGGGAGTCACTGGTGGCCATGTTCAGCAGCTACTGTTCGAGGGGCGGGGACACCCAGGACAGGTGTCCAGTCCATCACAGGGACACACAGAGACAAGAACAACCATTCTGTCTCACCTGGGGACAAGTCAGAGTCACCAGTCAGTCTAACATGCATGTCAGAGACCTGTGGGAGGAAACCACCCACACATGCACCACGAGAACATGCAAACTCCACCCAGAGAGGCCCCGGGCTGGGATTTGAGCCTACGACCTCCTCGCTGAGAGGCGGCAGCTCTACCAACAGCTGCTCTACCAACAGCTGCTCCACCGTGTCACCTTTAAAAGTAACAAGAAAACAAAACGTTTCAGTTTTTCTACCGGGGAGGTGTTTTAGCACATCGTTCCTGATGGAGCTCAACGTTTTATCGTTTTGACTGTTTCAAAGAAAACGGATGTTGTTTAAGAAGAAAGTTTTAACAGGAACATGTTGGTTGTTTTCTTGTTTATTACACAATAATAAACCATCGTTTTTTATATGACTAAAGGTAAAAATGATGTTTTAACTCAAGTCATTATCAAAGTTTATATTTTTGACAATAAACAAAATTAAATCCATTTTTGATGAGGAGGATGATGAACCGAGTCTCTCCTGATCTTCCTCCCTTTAACCTTCAGCTGAACAAGCGACGTGCACGGCTCCTTCTCGCGCACATCCACAAATCACCTTTCACACTAAGAGCACATCCCCCCTCCCCCCCGCCATCCACACCCTCAGTGACCTCTGCGAGTGATGAAGAGTGTGCAGGGAGGCAGAACGATGAAGGGCGGGGGCGTTCATGTGCGTGAGTCAGAGAGAGCACGTGACCTGAGGCGGGCGTCTGTGGAGGAGAGGATTAGTTCACATGATCCTCACATCCATCAGGTCCATCCATCCGTCAGAGCAGGTGATGCTGAGGAGAGGCTGCAGGTTTGAATCTCTCTGAGGCAGCAGGTGCACGTTTTGGTGCCTTTTTTCAGCTCCATGCATCCGTGCACGATGAAGCTCGTGCACTTTCAGAAGGGAACACAGTCAGCCCGAACATTTTAAATTGAATTAGACTTATCCATTATTTTTATACTCATTTTGTCCTTGTTTCTCATAAACTAGATGCAACATCAGTGTTTTGTACATGACCTCATGTGTTGTCATACAAAATACAGTACTTGGCAG
>JARVGQ010001777.1:5245790-5258840 GCA_031762355.1 Hypsolebias martinsi | reverse complement strand
CTGTACAGGTATGTGTTTTTAGATGAATGTGTAGGGTACACTGTGTTAGCTAACCGTTTGTAAATAAAGTTCTGTGCGTGTTTATGGACCAATATATACGCTTGTTCAGTTGTTAGCATACATTTTCAGACTTACGTCGAAAAACCGGGTTTACGACGTAGCGTTGAATGTGTTCCGACTTAAGTCGATTTTCGAGTTATGAACGGGCGTAGGAACGGAACTCGTTCGTAAGTCGGGGACTACCTGTATATAAAGTGTTGTCTTCCTGTCAGGTGATAAATGATGCGAAGGACAAGAACACATAAACCTGCGCTGAAATGAGCCATGAAGACTGAAACGTACCCAGGAGTGGAGGTGATCTTGTACTTGATTACCGAGGAGCCTCCTCTCTCTCCGTTGATGAGCGCTCTGACAGGTTTAGGGGTCATCAGGGGGTCGCTAACACCATCTGGAGCGTTTGCAGACGTTGCTTCTTGTTTTTCATCCTCTTCGGCAATAAATGAATAAATAAAAATATTCATACTTGCACAGGTTTCTCAGCTTGTTTGAATAAAATGTCAGTTAAACAGAACAGCATTTGTTTGACCACTTCAGAAGTTAAAAAACTTTCAATTTAAAAATCTCCCTTTACATTTTCATCTGGACGACACGTACCTTGGCTCTCGTCCCTTTTCTTCAGAATGTCAAACACCACTGTTCGCAGCTCATCCACAGGCTGAGAGAAACGACAGCAACAAGAAGTTAGCACAGACATAGCACCAGCAAACTGGTTGGTCCACTGTGGGTGTGCTGCTTGTGGGACTGTGCTTGTTTGTGGCTCCTCGGATTGAAGAAGTCCTTTGGATGAAGGACGAAACGTCTCGGCAAGGAAAAGAGACCGTCTAGGTGAAATGACCCAACGCTGTTGGATTTTCTACCTGGATTACTGAGCATGAACTTTGATGTTAGCCCAGATGTTTTTGCTGTAAGAGCTGTAAACATAAAATACTGTAGTGACATCATTCAGTTTCTCTGGAACTCTCCGATCTTAACTTGGCTCTGCTGCAACACCACCAGGTTTGAAAAAGCTAATTTTGTGCTGGTTAGATCTACACGTTTATTTAGAGCAGGGTGTCAAACCCACTTACAAAATGGGATCAAAATTAAAACCTTTTTCAAAAAGGGCCAGTTTCAGAACCTGCATCAACTCGAATCAGATGCCCAACATCTTTTCTTGGTTACAGGTTCCTCAACAAGAGTTTGATTGGTCTCATTTGAAGTTCTCTGTTGCACTTTTGACATGATAATCAAAGACTAATGATAAAAATTAAAGTGAAAAAAGTATTTTACATTTAAAATATCATCTTGGGGGCCAGATAAGATGTCAACAAGGGCCACATTTGGACCCCGGGCCTTAAGTTTGACATATGTACTTTAGAGGATACAACAAACATTTTTATTATTTTTGTATACGGTTTTTATGTGATATTGCATGTTTTATTTAGATTTGATATATTTTATAATTTGTACCTGCTCAATTTCCAAGCGAGTCCTTCGGTTGTTGACGCCTTACATGAATAACCTTAACTAAACTTGATAAGAGATAAGAGTTCACATAAAATAACATCTGAGAGGCTGTTTATTTAAGAGTGACTGCACCGTGTCAAATCACATGTATACATGTAGCTAAAGTTAAAACATGAAGGTGTCACAAACGCTTTAGTTAACTTAGAGTGCAAAGTTTATGTCGAACGTTTGATTTGACTCGTGACGATTAACCAAACCCTCCATCTTTGTCCAAATGACATCAACTCTTTCAGACATGCAACAGTTTCCATGAAGCGGACAAGTAACTGAAGTCGAACTAAACGCACACGGAGGAGTCAGTTTAGGAGTTTCAATCAGCAGCAACTGATGATTTGTAAAAACAGAGCAGTGAAAGATTATTTTATTTTAGAGCGAATAACCATTTCTACCGATTCATGGCTGTAATATTTAATGTTGAATTTAATATTGAACATACGGTAAGACTCGTCCATGAGTCTCCAACGTGTCGTAGTGAAGAGGTTTGTGTGTCTGAGTGATACTAGCAGTTTTGCTGTCGGGGGCGATTGCCCCCGTTAGGGTCGGCCAAGACAGCTTGGTCCTAGATGTCAAATCAGACAAACAATGCTGCTGTGGACAGAAGACAGCAAGGAGGTCGATGTCCCTCGCCTGGACATGGTTTACTGAGGCCACACCCTGGACCCAGGTCTGTGGGGAGGGACTCGTGGATGAGCGCCTGGTGACAGGTCCTCTACCCATGGAGCTCTGTTGAGTTCAACCCAAATGAACATGAATTTGCCTCCCTTTGGGCCGTCACCTGCAAGAGGCGCCATATGGGTCAGGTGCAAAGTGATATGGTAGGCAGCTGAAGGCGGGGGTGCTCTGACCCTGGCTTTGGACACAGAATGACCTGCCTGGTGTGGAAGGAGCTTGAGCTTGTGCGTAAGGTTGAGAGATACTGACTAGATATAGTCAGACTCAACTCAATGCAATTCAGAACCATCCTCCTTAAGAAGGAGCTGGAGCTGCCCATGGTGAGAGGCGCCAGGCTGGTGGGGGTCTATAACTTAGACATTTTAGTCCTTAGCGGGGCAGCTGGAATGTGTTCCAGCTGGTAACACTATGATGGACTGGTACTTTAATACCTGCAGGGGTAGTGAGAGTGGGGGGTGCTCTATGAGTATGGGATTGGGGGTCTGTTGCTACGGCCCATCAAGTCCCCAAACAAATGGTGCAAGAGTTTGGTTTGCATTGCTGCCTGCAGTAAGTCGGATCGCTTCAGGGTGATCGTCCTGTTGGTGTCACTGTGACGTGATCTTCAGCTTATTGGAGCGGTTCGCATCAAAGTACGAAGCAGCTGGGATGAGGATTAGCGTCTACAAATCTGAGGCCATGGTGATCAGACGGAAAAAGGTAGACCGCCATGTCCAGTTTGGGATTGTGGCGCTGCCTCAAGTGGAGGAGTTTTAAGCGTTTTGGGGTTTTGTTCAGGGAAGAACGAGGTGTGGGATCCACAGGCAGATCAGTGCAGCTCGTGCCTTTGTGAGCTGCACAAAATCAAATGAAAAAAACCTTTCAGATTCTGAACAGAACGCATGTTTCACCTCCAACACAACATGAACAGCCTCTTCAAACATGGGCAGGACATCCAGGTTTCCTTCTTGCTCCATCAGACGAACCTGACAGATCCAGTATTTGGCAAACTTCTGAGACACCGGCGGCAACCGAGAGATAATCTGTTTCACCTGGTCTGGAGGGCAGCCCTGTGGATGTGAGACAAACACTGAAATTAAAGACCGAGGTAAACTCAACCAGGACTTTGCTACGCCGTCAAACAGTCGAATAACTTCACCCACAACAAACAGGTGCATCTCAACAAATAAGAATATCTGGGATGCTGCAACTACTCTAATCTGCCTAACGGCTTCACTGGCCACATCCTCAAAGGATTAAAAATCCTTTGAGATTAACTTTTTGATTTGAATTACTGAATTACTGCTGTTTAATATACAGTGCTGTATTATTTTTTACATTATTAGTGTGTAGTGTATATCTTAGAGCCTTGTATAAATTTGAGCTATGTTTGGGTGTAACTGGGACCACCACGAGTACAGTTTTGTTCCACCTCATGTTCCACATGTGATGCAAAAGACAATGAAGGACCCTGAACTTGAAATAAATGAACTTTTCAACAACATTCTAATTAGTGAGATGCACCTGTAAGTACTAAGTGTTGCTTTTTCTGAAGCTCCTAAATTGTTATTTATCATTTTTAAACAAATACAAAGCTATGACCTCCTTCAACAAGCAAAAGATCAGACAAACTGGTTTCACTAACTCAGCAGAGTCCAGTAATCAATATGAAATATATTTTTCCATTCCAAACAAAATGACGTGCCACTGATCTAAAAGCCCCAACAACAACAACAACAAACAGCCACCGTGGTACATTTATAGTTGAAGTACCTCAGCAAGCAGTTTGATGCAGTCAGCGAGGGACTTGTCCACAGCATAGATGAGCGAACGGGCCTCGTCTTCGGTCTTCATGGAGGCCCAGAAAGGATGAGGCACAGACACCGTACACCTGACTGGAGTTTTCACCTGCATCGGAGGACGTTTGTAAGAAATTCCTTTTGCTTCTCGCCACTCCTTGAGTTTTTTCCTGGATTTCAAATACCAAAATACCTGTTAGTTAAATTTAAAGACATTTTTTTAACACATAAGCTAAATGATAAGTAATGTTTAATTACAATGAAACAATCTTCTTACAGTCTTTCCTCCTGGGCAGATGTTGTCTTCTTTCCCTCAGTCTGAGGAACGACCTTGACGGTAACCTTGGGCGTCTTCATGCCTGTGGCCCGGCCTGTGATGCTGATGGTCCTGGAGGGCTGTGGTGCAGTCTGGGACAGCACTGGAGCGAATGCACGTTTTGCAGGCGCTTGTGGTGCTAGGGTTTTTGCAGAACTCGTCTCGTTCTTGCTAAGTGCTTCTTTATTTGTCTTGGCTTTCCCTGCTAGCTCAACCACAGCAGCCTGTTTAAGCCTGCTGCCAGATGTGGAACTCATTCTGTTCGTCCTTGAGGATGTTTGGGGAGCAGTGCCAGATGTTATCTTTACGGACCTGTTTGCAGACTGACCAGTTGTTTTACTGGTTAATGCCTTCCCTTCAGGCTTTACAGTTGGTGCGTTGCACTTGACGTAGGTAGAGGTGACCCTTAGTCCACCTGAAAACGGACCCTTAGACGCTGGCAGAGCACGTTTATCCAGAGGAGGTTTAGGTTTGTTCTGAGCTTGAACTTTACCTCCAACTCTAAAATTTAAAGAAACCTCCCCAGTAGAGCTTTGGGGAACAGAGGCTGACCCCCTGCTGCTGGACTGCACCTTCTTAGCAACAACAGAAGCAGTACAGACGGTTGTACGCGCTGTGGCATGTAACACCTCTGATTTTGTGTTCCTCAGCTGGATTACTGCAGGTGTGAGTCCAGTTTTGGTTTTGACAAGTGGGCCCATGCTGATCCGACTATCAGCCATTTGTGTTGTGGCACAGTTTGAGCTAAGGCTAGATTTGGAATTTGATTTTGCTCCAACTGTATAAGCTGCATTTGAAGATGTTTTGCCTGAAGTTTGACCTCTTGTGCTTGTCGATCTTTTCTGGGTGCTGGCTGCAGTCACGTTGGGTTTGGAAACCACCACAGTGTACGTTTTTGTGAGTAATGGCTTTTGATTATGTCGAGGCTGCGTTGAGGCACTGCTAGAAGATGGACGAACAGCATTCTCCTTTCCTTTTAGTGTGCTGCCTCTTACATTTACTGTATTAAAGACACCAAATGCTTTTCTGAGAGGGTCTTGACTGGACTGAGCGGTCAAAGTTTGACTTTTTGTGGCTTTGTATTTGATTTTGTCAGCCGAAGTTTTGTTTTCTTTTCCAGTAGCAACCTGTAAAAAATAAAAATGATAAAAACTGTAAAAATTTGACCTTTACCAGGCATAAATGAAATGATCCAATCTAATCTTGGTGTATAAAAACACACAACAAATTCCACCAGGTCATTATTTAACAAAAACGAAATGAAAAATGGAGTTCATCGTTCTACAGCGAGATAGATTATGTCAGATGATGAAATATTCAAAGAAATTACCAACAACCTAAGCGCTTCATATCAGAATGTACACGTCTAAATGCTATAGTAGGTTAAAGGTCATGATGGGGCTTTTAGAATAAGACTGAGCCTAAGGGTCGCAAGAGAAAGTGTCCTCTTTAAAATAAACATGGCAGCACAACTGTTGAAAACATTTGCAAAATTTCATCTAAATAAACCACAAAATTTCTGACACAATGTCCTTTGGGCCCATGTGATGGACTTGCGACCTGTCCGGAGTGTGCCCTGCCTCTCACACAGTGATGGCTGGATATGGGCACCAGTGACCCCCGCGACCCGAAAAGGAAAAAGCGGGTAAAGGTAATAGAAGAATGGATGTCCTTTCAGCAGATGAGACTAAAGATGTTTACCCATCATGCAAAGTTTGATGTTTAGCAAAAACCAAACACAGCATATTAGCTCAAACACATAATGCCACATGATGAGCACAGTAGTGGAGGGGTCGTGATCTGGACTTGCATAGATTTGACCATGAACCCTCTGTAGACTAAAGGATTCTAGAGTCAAATGTGACCTGTCCAGCAGCTGAAACCTGGACCAAACTGGGACATAACTCAATGGGACAAAGAACTTCAGTCAGATAATAAAACAACAGCAAATCTATAACAGAAGGTGTTGCAATGATCCAATCAAACAAGGTAAGTATGATACGAGAGAATAATTGTGTGAAACAGTGATCAAATGTAATTTTTTTGACCTATTAACACTTCTCAGTGACTCGCGGCATGTATACACACACACCCTACCTTCAGTGAAGACTTGGGTTTTGGCCCCTGACAGTCTTGATGGAGAGATGGCCTAAAAAATAAAACATTGGTTAAATTGACTTATGTATAAAATCAACAGGTGACAAATCGTTTTGATTGATTTCTTACGTTACAGCGGGTGGTTTCAGTTTTCCCTTTGCTGCCAAATATTCCATCAGCTTCTGTTTACGCAGCTCTGTGACAGAAAGTTACGGAGGAATTCATTGATGGTTGGATGAATGAGCTTCCAAAACTTTACTGTAAATTTAAAAGGTAAGATTCATACTATCTAAAATGAACAACTCAACACGTGTGTCTGCGTATAAACATTTAGACGATGCAGACTGGTGATATATTAAAGGGGAAAAAAAAAAGTCTTGGAAGAACAAGGATCATCGCATGTCGCGTTAACTTCAGAATAAGAAGGAAAGAATTAGTTTCTTCAGAATATATTTTCTACTTTAGTAAGGAGTGTGGTGCTTGTGTAACTCCAGTTTGTTTGTGACTCCTCCTCAGACTGAAGAAGTTTCGGATGAAGGATGAAACGTTTCAAGAAAAAAAAACTTAACATTGTTGGATTTGTACCTGGATTATTGAGCATGAACTTTGGTGTCTGTAATTTAGTTTTTCTAAAAGGTATAGGAGATCTGGCAACTGGGCTGTCACAAATACAAAAACTCAGCTAATACTAGTATTTGCCATTCAAATTATTGTGATCAATTATGTCATTGTTTCCATACATTTTATGCCTGTACACAGTATTTTAAAAAAAAATTAATTGATTAAAAATTCTCAAAATCATTTAACTTGGACAGTCACTATTTTATCTTTTTAACTCAGCTTTTTTTTAATAGCAAATTAAAACACATGGAGTGAAGAACATAAACGAATGCAGACAGAATTTGCACTGTGAGGGGCTAAATGAAAACATCAACAAAACAGCAGCAGTAAGTAGCTTAAATGTTCATTCGGACACTTTTTGGCAAGAGAGTAAACTTCTGTTAATGCTAAACCTCTAAAGCCTCTTCTTTAAAGTGCATCCAACAGCCCAGATACCCTAAAACATGTTACTACAAACGAAGATAAAGAGTAATGTTTGTGTAAATTAACGTTAACTAGCCATAGCTAACACAGATTAGCATAACACGGACTAGCTTCTTTTTTTTTTGTAGCTTCTACGTAAATTAACATGTTCGCTGACCTTTTCTGGACAGTATCGGTGCCGATTCAGCCTCCTCCATTTCTTTCAAATAAGTTTCTTTTTTCAAAGTTATCTAGATGTTATAAAAACAAATAGTTTTGTTGTAGTGGCAAACAAAATGCTAAACTAGTTTCATGACAACCACGCTCGCGCATCAGCATTTTGAAACTGCCGGGGACGAGCGTACACTGCGCTTTCTCTTCTCTGATTGGACGATTCAAATTTTTGAAAAAAAAAAAAAAAAGGGGAAAACCAGTACGCTTGCGCACAAGCCTTGAGGTGATTGGAGCAAAAATGTAAACAAAAGGTGAGCACTAGGAAAGCGTGTGGGATATTTTTTGTCACCTTTGAGGCTACCAGTTTTAATACAAATTCTTTAAATATAATTTTTGTGATGTACTCCTAAAATATTTAAAATCAAAACTGGGTGAAATATAAATGATAATTTATTTTTTGTTAGACTTGCTACAAATTGGTTATAATATTCGCTTGATCCCATAACGAGTTGCTTTGAAAATAAGTAAATAAATAAATAGCCTCTAATATGCACAGTAGTTTGCATCTTTGCCAAACAATATGTACTGTGAATGCAGTCTATAGTCAAACTTGAAAAATATGTCAAGCTCAAATGTGACTGAAAGTACTGTAAAATAATTGAAAGTACAGTATAAAAATCCCTTCCTCAGAAATAACAGAAAAAAGAGCAAATATCCATGTGCCATATTATATACAATCTTTTGTTCTGTTTAAGGTACAAATGTGTAAAATTTTCTGAATCATCGTAACTAGATTTTTTTTGTTTTTGTTTTCTGGTATTTCAAAATGTGTTATTCTCTGTATATGTAAACTGAACCCACAGATGTTGGTGTCCAGCTGGTTAGTTGTGTCACATCCTGACAAAGCACACAAACCCCCCACATTAATTATTTATAATGCTTTATTTAAGAAAGTTGCACAATATTTAAATAGTTTTGGTGAGCACATTTTCAACAAAAAGTGCACATGAAAATTGTGCATAAATGGTCTTTGAGTATTCAGAAAAGTGCTATACAAATAAAATGTATTATTATTATTATTAAATAGTTAAATAAATATTTTAAAATTCACAACAATCTTCTGAGTCATTTAAAATAATAAATTGACAGAATGTTTACCAGACAGCACAGCGGTATTAACATTTGATAAATCTTGACAAAGTCAAACCATGAAGCATCTTTTTCTGTACTTGGTACATACAGTAATGGAATACAATGTAAAACATGAACATGCCATTCTAGCACCTGCCAGCTTTTTTTTAGTTCTTTGAACTTCAGCTGCACGTGGAGGTCAGCACCGGTTGGTTTTAAATCTGACTCTGAATTTTGAAGGTTCTGTACCGAGTGGCGGACTCCTGGCACATTTCCACTGGCTTCTTGTCCACTGTTGATGTGCTGATGTACCAGTTGGGGAAGTAAGCAGACATGAGAGTGCTGATGTTCAGTCCCGTGTCCTGTTTGTAGAAGAGGAACCGCTGCATCTCACTTTCTGAGCTGATCTTCTCAAGACTGCTTTTGTTCTTCATTTCCTGAGGAATTAAAAAAAAAAAAACAGTGTCAGCGGGTTTTACACTAAAAATAGGAGTTCTTGATCATGTCAGATGTACTGTAGATTATATTAGTTTATGTTAAAGCCTATTAAAATATGATCAGTTTGTGAATATTCTCTTTTTTATTACCTTAAATTTAAAGGTACTCATTGCAAAGTCATGAAGAGTGGTTAGAAAAATAAAAATCCAAAAGTAACTTTTGCTCTCATATCAATGAGAAGTTATCCTTAAAATAAAAAAATGTGATTAGCTGCCAACTACCACATGCTCCTGTTTACTATAGAAACAGCTGTGATTGAAAATAAGTAAACAATGGCAACATTTGCTTTCATAGTTTGAAATGACTGCCTTCAAAACAAAGAGCTCAGTTTAAGTGAGATCAGCGTCAGAGTTTTACCTCCAGGTACAGAGTTGGTGTGCCATCCTTTTTGCGGCAGGACAGGTAAAGGTTTGTGTCTTTGATGCCCAGAGTGACGGGCTGGGCCTCGGTGCTGGGTGGAGGGCGCGCGTAAGTCGTCATGTTCAGGAAAACTGAGAAGAGAGGCAACAAAAACACGTTTTAGACAAAAGCTATTTGCAGATACCATTATAAACACGAAGGTTTAAAGCACCTGTGGCATTCTTTTTGGTTCCACAAATTAAAAAAGACAAAGATAATAAAAACTTCAGCTTTTACTCTAATTACAAAAGCTGAACGTGGACACTGTTTCGATGTGTTGCATTTTAATTATGTGGCTTGACTGAATAAGCTTTCAGGTGTGGGTTTATATCGTTTGATTTTCTAATTACCTCTCAGATCGAAAGCAATGTGTTCAACATAATGGTACTTTTTCCAACTATTTAACTTTCAGCAATAGCGCACCACAAGGCTCAGTCTTAGGCCCCACCTTCTTCACAATCTACGTAAGTAATGTAGGTCACATCATTCCTGATACATTTCTATACCGATGACATGGTTGTTTATAAATAAAGGTTGAATGAAGAAAAAAGAAATCTGTGCCAACATCTCATGTGAAAATCTCTCTCATTTACTTTTGCGGTCTTCACTGCCTCCCGGCAGCATCACTGCCTGGAGCTCCATGATGTCTCGGACCAGAATCAGACTCCGTTGCTGGGTGTCACACACACTGCAGACGTGCTCCACACCTCTTCTGAAGTCAGGTGGAGCTGAGAAGGTCTCCAAAATGAGTTTCTCTGAAAGAAAACAAACAAGGCACATTTGGTTATCCAGTTTTCTATCTACTATGTTGCTACTTTTGGCTTTTAGCTACCAAATGACTCCTTATTCTTTTCACTAGTATCCTTTTAGGTAGTGCTGCTCTGTTTCTTGTTCTGCTTCTTTTTCACTAAGTTTCATCAGTCATTAAGCACTCAGCATTTACATCATGTTATAAGAAAATACAGTCTACTATAATTTGAATTATCTTACTTCCACAGCAGGCGTTTAATCTCATGTTGTAAAAGAGTAAAATGCTGGTTTAGTCTTAATACCTTCTATGATGCTCTCCAGCATGATGTCGATCAGGTTCTCGTCCCTGAAGTCGGTGCTCAGCACAATCTCTGGCATGCCGGCCTTCAGCCGCTCGATGGCGATGATCAGGTTGGCAACGTGCCTCATGGAGGGAGGTTTATGGGAAATCTCCAGTCCCAGTCCTTTGGGCATCTTCTTAGACCACATCTCGCTCAAGTTGCACATTTCAGATTCCATTTTTTCCCCGTGTAAATAGATCTACGGGAAGACAAAACATCCAGTTTATGATCAAACCACTTGTGCCCTAACTTGTAAAGACTACTTTGCGAATCCGGTTTTTGCTGAATGACTCAGCCACTATCTCTAGATTTCTAAAACTCATCAAAGCCGAGCTCCAGTTAAAAAGCTGGTGAAGTGTTTACCTGCTGAAGAGGTGACGAGCTGTTTGAATGTGTGCTGGTTATCAGTCGTCCTGATGTTCTGACTCTCTCTCTGCAGACCTGCAGTATTTATGAAGCGGCTCAGCTGAGGGAATTTTTGCACAGGAAGTGGGCCGGCCTTCGCTGCAGAGCTCACAATGCCCGTCTCCGATGATGAAACATTGTACTTACACACTGAAGGGGGTGATTGTGAAACAGGACATCAGGTGCTCTGAAGTTTACGGCAGCGTTGGTGCCGTGCAGGAACCGGAGACCAGTCCAGACACGTAGGCACGTGACAGGCTGCCCACAGAATATCTGCTCTGAATAGTTCAGTTTTCAGCAATAACATTAAACTTTGAAACTATTTTTCAACTAAATGATGTGTTAGCTCTTCAGTTGGGATCTAATCAGCTGTTTCCATCTCAGGAGATGAAATCATTTTAAAAGTTTGACCAAAATAGTTTGAAACTTTGGATTAACTGGCGGCAGATATGCATTCCCTCAAGGATGCCTTCAGTTGTACAAGGTTTTGAAAAACAGTTCAGTTTTTTTTTTTTAACCCTTTTTCTAAAATGTGTATCTTTTGAATAAACTTTTAAAATAATTCATTTTTTTTTCTTTTGGCTCCAGCAGGATTTGATGCTGACGCCAGCGCCATCGACCCACAGGGAATATCCCGACAGGCTCGGCACGCCTTTCCTTCCACGTTGTTTCCGGTTTTTCTCAGCAATAAAAGTTGAAGTTCACCTGGTTGAATGGAGGTAGAAAAAAGTCGGAGCCGTTTTCAGGTTTGTCTTTGTCATTCCAGGAATTTCATGAAGTTATCTCAGAGCCACTCCTGTTCTGTCTCAGAGGCGTGAGTCGGGTCCAAACAGAAAGGTTCATTTTAAGCTTCAGCCTGAGGGTTTCAGGCAAGCTGTCACTCAGGAATCCAGATTTTACCTGTAACTTTCTTTTCTTTTCTGAGAACTCTTCGTAACCTGAAAAATGTCTGACCTCAGGGTTGATATTATCAAATTTACACGAACGAAAAATAAAAGTGGAGAAGTTGCCAAAGAGCTGGAAATAGGCACAAGGGGAAGGGAAGTCTGAGGTTGTCATCGTTGTATGTTCTTGTACAATGGCAAAATTAGGTCTCTGCATTTAACCCATCACAACTGAGATGCTCCCAGGTGGAGCAGTGGGCAGCTCTGTAGTGGAGAAATTGGGGGTTATGTGTCTTGCTCAGAGACACCACGGCATGTGAATGACTGGGAGTTGAGCCGTGGCTTTCTGGTCCCAATAAGGCTGCCCTGCCGCTGCTCCATCTCGGCCCCAATATACTTAGACCACAATGCATCACAAAATACTGAGTGCGCAGAAGGTCCACCTACAGAAATTTTAGTATCAAACTGGAAGGTCCTTGATTAAGTTTGTGAATGCAGAGTGTTAGCCGTGTTAGCCCACAAGTTTTGTTTTAAAATAACATTTTTCTCCGACACTTCCTGCCCCAAGAACCTGAACTGCATTTGGTTCCTTCGTTAGAAACTGTGCAACATCTGGCTCACGTAAGCCCAGACATATCCCCCCATTTAATTTTTGCTCCATAGGCTGCCCGTACATTTCAAGGTCCATTACTTTTATTTGCTTTTAAATCCTTGAATGGCCTTGCCCCACTCTACATTTCAGAGCTGCTACACCCTCACCCCCTCCCACTCCATCAGATCAGCTGACCAGTTTCTTCTGAGAGTCCACAAAATGAAGCACAAACTCAGGCTGGAAATAAGTCACGTACCGACTTCCATTCTGGTGTGAGGTGTCATCCAGGTGCAATAAAGGACCCCATCAAATATTGGGTAGCCACATCTTAATCCAAGATGGACACCACTCCATCCATCCATCCATCCATCCATCCATCTATCTATCTATCTATCTATCTATCTATCTATCTATCTATCTATCT
>JARVGQ010001777.1:5202251-5212376 GCA_031762355.1 Hypsolebias martinsi | reverse complement strand
TCCTACTCCGCTCCTGTTTCCTGGAATATCTTACAAAAAGATCTGAAGCTCTCGACCTTGACTTCTCTAAATGGCTTCAAACATCTAATAAGTTCATGCCAAAACCAACGCAGACATGTTTCCGTTTTTAGTTTTCTACACCGCCTTATAATCTAGCTGTTTTTCACTACCTTTCCTTTTGATTGTCCTTTTGGTTGCCATTTTATTTTTAACTTGTTAAATAAATAAATTTGTATGCAGCTTTTATGATTGTCCACTGTTGTCATCACTCTTTGGTAAAAAAAAAAAAAAAAAAAATCAAGTCTCTCTTGTAAATGAGGCCCTGAGGCTCAGTGGAATTAACCTGCATAAATAAAGGTTGAATGGATGAATTTCTAACAATTTATTGTGGAAAACTGAAGAAGACACAGCTACAATTAGCTTGTCCTAGTCTGGTTCTGAACATAAATGTTCATGTTCATGTTGTTTTTGGTCAAAGCAGAGGAACCAAAGAGCCGCATGTGGCCCCAGAGCCGCAGCTTGAAGACCCTTGAGTTAAACTTTGATGTTTTGTTAGTTCTAGATGACCATGTTGTTAATTTCAATGAAAAACAACAAAATAAAAACAGAAAAAAGTGCTTCAGTGCTAATCATGCCCCCTCCCGGTAATAATAAACTGTTATGCAAATAATAATAATAATTTAAACTTAATAAAACATTTAGAAACCTTTAATAAAATATTAAAAGCAGACCGCACAGTCTGTAAGATCTTAGGTTAATTACTGAACCTCCATAAAGCTAAAAAAATAAAAACCAACACACGTCATACAAGAACTTCAAGGAGAAATACAAAAGGCATGTAAAGCCCGGAGATAAAGTTAATAATTCAACTACAGGGTCATTAAAAACAAAAAATGTCCTTGAATTCAACAAATAATCACAGTTCTGTGCAAACGTATCCACATTTTAATAAACAAATAAAAAATAATCTGATATTCGTGCTGTTACTTCAGGATGTGGGTCAGTTTTAGACCATTTGATTATTACAGAATAATAAACAATACAAACCTAACCGTTCATCATTTATTCATGACCACGACCCGAAAAGGAAGAAGTGGGTAAACATAATGGACGGATGAATGAATAATGTTATTATTATTATATATAGTTATTGTTATTTGCGGTTGTTTTGTTTTCTAATTGCAACATCTTGTTTTGAACACAGATGAAAATGAGTTATTTGTGCACTAAAAACAATATTTTACGCACATAAACCTCAGTCACAAAGAAAAGCAGACATTTAGCTGCTTTAGTTGTTGTTTTGTGGGACGTCCGATCATGTGACCAAATGAATGTGCAGTCATGCCTTTGTTTATTCCCGAAGCTGATTTTCTCTGCCCTCCAACATGAACATGTGACGATCACAGCGTTCCTCACTGCTTTCACCTCTGAGCTTTAAAAATATACATATTTATGAAGTTCGTTTGGGAAAATGTTTACCAAACGAACTTCGTCTCTCCGTCGTTAAATTACTTTGAAATCAGGAGTTTGTTCTTGTCATCAGGTTACGCCTGCCCAGGAGGCCCTCGGGTGTTTCCGTGCAGCTTCTGAGTCATCCGAGCTCAAACGCTTGTTTAGTTTAACCGGCTGCTGAAAAAGGAGCAGAAAGTCGCTGCGCAGCTCCTCGAGCTGCTCGCAGAAGCAAAGAATGAAAACGACCGCATTCCTCACGTGTTGGTTCCTTCACTTACAGCGGACCAGTGCAACTGCAACGTCACTCGTCACCTTTCAGCACAACGAGGGTCGGCCGAGGTTTGGACTTCAGCCTGCGGACGTGACTCATACAGGAGGGCGACGCCAGGCGTTTTGAACACTGCTGTGATGCTGCAAAACAAGAAGAGGGAGGCAAACGTGTGGTGGCAGAGCTGCTGCCTCACTCACAGCAAGAAAGTCGCAGGTTTGCCTCCCAGGCTGGGACCTTTCTGGGTGAAGTCACTGAGCCTCTCACACGGTGACTGGTGGAGACACATGCCAGTGTTTCATGACCGGGAAAGATAAAAGCGAGTAAAAAATGAATAACTGGATGGATAGGAGGAGAACGACAGCAGAGAGAGAGGGGGGAGTAAAACCTGGTGGTGACCCGGTCAGCCAGGCCAGTAGGGGGCAGCGTTGTTTACTTAATGACACCTCAAAACACAATTGCAGCTGATTTTATTATTTCATGCTCACAGTTTCCTCTCAGAAGTCATTTTCAGTCGAGCTTTAACGGCGTCAGAGTTGGGACAAATCATATTTGCGTTGAAAACAAAACGGTACCACTAATGCGATGTATAGCTCACAACACAAAGTAATACTGGGTATAGGCCTGTCATGATAACAAATTTTGCTGGATGATTAATTATCTGAGAAATTATTGCGGTAAACGATTATATTGTTTGAAATTTGACAATAATTAGTAATGACTGTCAAATTTAAGAATAAATGCTGGTTAATTTGTTTAGCATGCAGTACCTTTCTTTGACCACCAGATGGGAGTATAAGACCGTTTGAACCAAAGGATGGATAGTGAGGGAGCGAGCAGCGTGTCTCTTTAAGAAAAATGAGAGGGAGGCTCCTTGACATGACATGGACTGTCTCTCTTTGGTTCGCAACATGGCGGACGCTCGGTGTGTTTTGAGCTCTTAGCATTTTTCACACAAAGCTTTTAATAAAAAAAAAAAATCAATAAACAAGTTCTCAGCTTCTTTTTGAGGAGAAAAACAACTTTTCACATGAAGACACGGGTTTCAACCGTGAATTTTGGAGCTTCGACAAGACGGAGTTTTTTCCCCGAGGTCGGCCTGTTAGCTTAGCTCGTAGCTTAGCTGCTTTTAACGACGCAAAATGTGATTTTGGACAGTTAAAATGGATTGAAATAGAAAAGAGAAAGGGAGGGGTCAGTGAAGAACACTGGAGTTGAACCTTTCGTCATCCAGTGTCTTCAGTAGAACGAGAGACACGAAGAAACGATAAGGCCGATAAAAGAAAATGATGATAATTTTCATTTATCGTGCGATTAATTGATTTATTGTTTATCGCGACAGGCCTAACTGGGTATGGGCAAAGTAGGCAGCCACTGCCCCTCAAACTTTTTGTTTACCAAATACGTGCAAATACACAAAGAATAGTTTTAAAGGAACCGTCACATTCTAAAGCGTTTAAAATTATCTCAGTTTTTCCAACAGAAGACACATTAAATGCAGAGAACTAACGTCATCATTGTATGAGAACATACAATGATGACATATAGCACCTAACTTTATTTTTTAACATTTTCATTTGTAAGAGATGTGCAAATAGCAGATTAGTTTAGAAATATAATTGTAAGCATGAACCAGTTTATTGCGTCAACAGCAGAGACAGTTCAGGATGGATCGGTCCGACTCATAAACGTGATGGAGAACTTTGTCCCAGCTAAAATGATTATACAATAAAGTGGTAAACACAAGCCGCTAATGTCCCGGCAGGTTTATAACACCAGCCCCTTTGTGACCGTGAGCACTGATTTATGCACCGAGGAGGAAAGAAAAGGCCTGCTGTTGTAGGGACACAAACAAGGTCAGGGAAGGCAGTGAAGGTAGGAGTGGAAGAGGGCGGGGCTTATGAAAGGTTAACAGTATTAAGAGAATAAAGAGCACTGCAGGAGGGAAGTTTCTCATGGTGCTGAAATAATGAGGTGACCAGGTCCATAAGGTAAAGCTTTATGGGTGTTATGAGGGAAAGTCCTCATAAAGATCTTAAAATAAGCATAATTTAATATTACTGTGTTGATTCTGAGACAAACCCCCACAGAGAACTCACTGTTACAGCTTTGTTAATAACCTATAAGAAAACCAGCGGGAGTCAGTGCCTGAAACACTCACACACCGTGTGTGTGTGTGTAAGACTTTGATCTTGTGTTTGAAGTTTGCCGTGTGCGTACGTGTGTCCTAGCAGCCTCGAGCGTTTAGTGGTTTTTGACCGCATGTTGTAAAAGAAGCGACCGGTCAAAGTCACGAAGCTTCGTGCTAACCTGATTCATTCATTTTTTTGTGGGGTGTAAGACGGTGACTCAGCGTGGACGTGTAACAATCTGAATCCTCTGGTGACACACACGAATCGACTTCCAGTAAACCTCTTCTTGTCCCAGAGCTCTGTATTTCCAGCTGCGCTCTGAAGATGCTCTGAGGTAAACACGTGCATTTGTTACAAAAACACAAGCTTTACATGAGAAACCAAACACCAGATGAAACACGACAATACCTTTCAGGCTACCTGCGGTATCGTTTAACCTTCGGTCTGTGATTCTTTACTAATTCAACATGTGTACCACACCAAAACAACACGCGTTAAAGGAATGAATTAAAGGAATGCACATCGCCCGCCGCTTTTGAAGCTGGAGTCTGGGACTAAAATCAACTCAAATTCAAGAACTACATTTTAGTCAAACCATGAAAATGATGTAATTTGCAATTCTGCGAGCTGCCATGCTCAGAGTACCGTATTTTCCACCGTATAAATCGCATCAGTCCAAATACGTTTAATAAAGTGGGAAAAAAATAAACATGTCTCTTCGCTGTATAAGTCGCATCTATTACGCGTCACCACTGACAACCCGGTAATGTGGGCCGGTGTTGTGCCAAAAATCGATTGGCTGCCAAATGGTGGCTGTGGGAGTGTGCACGGGAGGACTTTAACAAGAATTTAACAAGATCAACATTTAAAAACAATTATTTGTTTGATCAAAATTACAGCAAACGCGTGTCTCGGTCTAACTTTTCCTTAATAAATGCACTTTAATAGTCAAATCAGCTGCATTTCAAAAGCCAATAGGCAGAAGTAGGAGCGTGCAGAGGGAGGACTCGCTGTGCATTTCTTCAAAATTTAATAAGATAACTACCTAAAACAATTATTTGTTTGCTCAACATTATAGTAAAAGTGTGTCTCAGTTGAACTTTTACTTAATAAATGCACTTTCATGGTAAAATCAGCTGCATTTCTCCGGGGTGGCGCAGTGAAATGAAGCTGAATTGACGGTTGCTCCAGACTTGATCCCAGAGCTGGATGAAGGTGGCAGACTATGGCAAACTTGTGTCATTAATAGCCACTTTTATCTATTACATGACAAACAGCATGCCATACTACTCGAGTGCCATCTAGCGGCTGAAAATGGCAGTGTTCAATATTTTTCAGTCAGAATGAATGAAAATGGTCATTTCTCAGCCAAAAATTGGTTTAAATATGAGAAGAAAAAAAAACAAATAAGTCACTTCGGTGTATAAGTCGCAGGGCATGTAAATTATGGAAAAAAAACTGTGACTTATAGGCCAGAAAATACGATTTGCATTTTGAATGGCTATAAGCTACTACCAATTAAAGTCAATAGCTGTAAAATTCACTGTGCTACAGCTAATTCCATGTTAGAAAATAACTGTAGTGGCTGTCTCGAACTGGACTGACTCCAAAAGTTAATTAGCTGATGGTGTATATCTACAACTAATCAATACTAAAGAGTTTAAATAAAATCCATCCAGTAGTTTGAGATATTTTGCTAACAAAAACAGGGTCAACTCCGACAATCGATGCTAAAGTTTTAAGCAAAGATTTTGGGTTATGTATTGTAACTTTCATCTACTTTCACACCCATTTTAGCTGTAAAACTGACTGTGTTGCAGCCATTTTTGTAGTTTTAGGTTCAAATGGCTTCAGCTGCCATCTTGAACTGGACACAAACACATGCACACACAGACTGACATTATTGCTCTTCTTCACCTTGCAGTCCAGTAAAGAGAACCTCACAGTTACCTGGAACAAGGCAACATGTTTGTATTTCAATATGGTGCACTCGTCAAACAGGAAACTTAAAGCAGCTTATTAAAAAAAAAAGTGAAAACGTTTGTTTAGTCTTCGAAGTAAAAATAGCAGCATGCTTGCAAATCTAAAATGTTCCTCAGAGAAACTAAACAAACTCCTTGCAACAGAAATGTGACGTTTAGAGCAACTGTTCTGTGAGAATCAGAGAGCATCTTTTTAAACGCACGAGTCATCGTGGTCATAAACAAAGAGTCAGCTGACCATGACCGGCCGTACCGATAAAACAAACAGGCCGACTGTTCATGAAGGCTCTGTGAAAGGAGCCGAAGAACAGCAGTCATTCCTGAATGCCGCACATCACTGAAATGTGGCGTGATCCTGTCAGAATCAACAGAATAGAAGCTGTTGCAGAACAAACATTAAAGCATTTTCTTGCATATATAAAAAAACAATGAAGCTGCACTGACAAGCACTGGCCTACAGATATAGGTTTATAAGAATTTGGTTTGATAATGTAAAAAACAAAACATTAACTTGTGTGTAACTTTGTGGAATGGACAGACTTGAATATCTGAACCAGACAAGAAGAAGCCGATGAAGCTTCGTGCAGAAAAAAAAAAAAAAAAATGGGGCTTGGTATCATTTAACTTTTAGTTTTCATCTCTTTGACTCTTGTTTCCACAGGTCTGCATGAAGAACCAAACAGGCGACCCATCGAGGGCTTTAACGTACCCTTTGACAGGAAACTCCTGAAACCCAGTCTTCCTCCAATGCAAGAGCTGGGGGTTCGAATCCACTAGCATCACATGCTGATGTGTCCCTGGGCAAGACATTGAACCCCTCATTGCCTCTGATGTGTGGCCCATCAGTGTATGAATGTTCTAAAGCACGGATTAATCTTTGTAGAGATCTAGTAGAGTGCTGTATGAATGAATAAACGAGGTCACAGATTGTTGTAAAGTGCTTTGAGTGTCTTGATAAGATAGAAAGGTGCAATATAAGTGCAGTCCATTCACCATTTAATACTATTTATAGAAAAAACTGGTCCCAAACTTATTATTTTCATTACAAAAAGTGTATTCACTATAAATGTGAAGGTGGGTGAAAGATGGGTACAAAATGAGTCGCCAAGAATGCAGCTTTGCACCCGAAACGTTTCAAAAACTGTGCTCAGAACCGGGTCACACAGCTCGCTGGCTACAAACAACCAGAATTTAGTAGAAGAGCAACAAATGCTCATTGTGAGTCACTAACAGTCACAGTCCAGTGAGATACCACCGTCACCTGGAGCCTTTAGTAAACACCAGCCATGATAAGGTCCAACTCGTCAAACCGGTTTGGTCCACTTTTGTTCCCATACCTGCTTATAATTGCCACAGTCTTGTCTTCAATTTGTTCCGCAGGTTGCGATTTAAGTGTCTTCTGCGTTCTTCCCATAACAGACACAGGTGTGACGTGTAAAGTGCGACGAGGAAACTGTTCTCTGGGTGTTTTTGTGTTGTGAGCTACTGTAGCTGTAAAAAAAAATAAAAAGTCAGGCTGTGCGGTTTGCTCCGCCGTGTTGCAACACTTGTGCTCATGTGACGTGTGTATGAGGCTCAGTGAGGTAAAGAACTGAAAAAATAAAATAAACGATGAACATCTGGTCAAATGTCACCAGATGTGCATTAACGCTCTCAAAGTCCTGCAGTTTGACGAGTTAAATTGCTGGATTTTAACTCAACAGCGACCCCGTTACCCGTCTGCAAAGCTCTTTTCTTTGTCGTCCGTCTTACAGAGATTATTAGAAATTTTAATCCAAATATTAATGTTTTCAGTGCTTTTGCATCTTGTGTTGTCTGTAAACAACTCATTAACCAAAAAAAACTACAACAAACAAACAACAAACTCAAGATGGCCACCAAAACTAATCGACATTATTAAACATACAAATGCAGATAAATCAGCATTTTTACAGATACTGATGTAAAATTCGACGAGGAAATAGCTGAGTCTTTTATATTTAAGATGAATTTATATAAAAATTAGACTCAATAACACTTGAAGGACATCATAGATCATACCTAACCTGGCACTTCCCACAAAGACGACCAACTAAACAAGCTCAGAACATTAATACTGTTTTTTTATTTCTACACGAGCTGATTATTATTTATATTTTAAGCATGACCTTGATCTGAGTTATGAGTTTAACTGGATCAGGTTTTTGTTTCATAATCCTGATTTCTTTAGCGAGAGGGAACACAAGTTGGAGTGGTCTGGGTTACGTTTTCCTGATGGCCCTCGACTTTTTGACGACTCTCCGAACAAAGGCCTGAGTTGTGATGTGTTGCATCATCAGCATCATCACAAAATGAAACAAAACAAATCACTGTTCTCAGTTTCTTTCTGTTTTAAAATATACCGTACTGAAATGTGAGAAACATGTGGCTCCAATGCAAATATATTTAAAAAAAAAAAACCTGTTTTTGAACGCACATGAAAAGACTTGTGTGATCCTCAGATTACAATCTCATTGGATTATTTGCAGCTGAAACAAAACATTATTTAAGACAGGCTAACAGTAAAAACCACCTGGATCTAATTTATATCAGTTGTTGCCTTAAATCCAACCTCGTTCCATCTGAGTAAGTTGTTAAGTCACGCCGACACTAAACGCCATCCTTTCCAGAAAGGTTTAAGAAGATTGAGCTACATGTGGGGTCCTCCCCCCCCCCCCCCCACACACACACATAATGACTGTTTAGGAGCAAAGACCAAGACATGGAGTAGGAAATTAAGTGTGTGAGAGAGTAAGATAAAGACAACAGTGCGTAATTTTCCCACCCTGTGGGATTTTGTAGCTCATGTACATGTACACAAACTGAATCCATCCGAGGAGCAAAGGCCGTGCTCGTGATCTGCCTTGATGGATTTTATGGAGCGCAGAGACAGTTCTCAGGTTGAAGTGAGATCAATTAAAAGCTCGGCAGTCCTTTCAACGATGCACATCGCCTACCGCCTTCTGTACCAGAGATTTATTACGATGAAGCTGGACTTGTGGCCATTTTGATGGGACGTCATGAACGACCTCGTGAAGTCCTGGAGCTTGAAGGATCACTGCTACTGCCACAACAAATTTAGCTCAATATCTGTAACACCTGCATTGGCTGATGTTAATAATAAATTTCATAGTTTTCTGCGCGCACTGCATCATGGGTAGGGGGTCAAGGGTTACATCAACAAACCCACGTAGCTGTTAGATCTGACACATGCGACTGCGTTTCTCCCATTTATTCGTTCAGTTATCAATGTTTCAGGCAGAGAAAACACTGGATGAGGTGAAATGTTGGCGTGTCGATGCACTGAAGGACGTTTTACGATCGAGGGGTCTGAAATGCAGCAAAACGAGGAAGGAGGACTGGCAACCCGAGCGCATGCTGCCTGTGTTATGCAGTTTTTCATACAAATATCATTTAATAACAATATATACTGTACTTGCTGCCATACACGTTGTGCCGCCGTATAAGTTGCATCAATCCAAATATGTCTAATAAAGTGGGAAAAAACATAAATAAGTTGCTTCGCCATACAAGTCACATCTATTATGCGTCACCGCTGACAATCCGGAAATGTAGGCTGGTGTTCTGCCAAAAATGGCGGCCGCGGGAGTGTGCACGGGAGGACTTTAACAAGAACTGAACAAGATTAACACTTAAAAACAATTATTTGTTTGCTCGACATTATAGTAAAAGTGTGTCTCAGTTGAATTTTTACTTAATAAATGCACTTTTGACGGTCAAATCGTCTGCATTTCCAAAAACTATTTGCGACTGCGGGAGCACGAGGAGGGACGACTCTCTGCGCATTTCTTTGAAATTTAACAAGATATCCACCTAAAACAATTATTTGTTTCCTCAACATTATAATAAAGGTGTGTCTCAGTTGAACTTTTCCTTAATAAATGCACTTTAATGGTGAAAACAGCTGCATTTCACCTGTGCGTCGCGGTGACATGCAGCTGATTTGACGTTTGCTCCAGGAGTTACGGAGCAAGATGAAGGTGGTTTAGTATGGCAAGCCAAGTGTCTCATTAATAGCCACTTTTACCTATTAATGAGACACTTGGCTTGTCATAATGGTCAAGAGCCCTCTAGTGGCTGATAGTGGTAGTGTTCAATATTTTCCATGTCAGAATGAATGAAATCATCAGATCTCAGCCAAAAACTGGGTTATAAATATGGGGAAAAAACATAAATACAGGTGACCCCCGGTTTCCGGCGTTCCCGGTAACCGGCATTTCGCGTATCTGGCCCGCCTCCCCAGTGACGTCAT
>JARVGQ010001777.1:5169146-5179961 GCA_031762355.1 Hypsolebias martinsi | reverse complement strand
ATGTCCAAAAAGGCAACTTGAGGTAAGTTTTATTAATGTTGGATAAGTTTCAAAGTTACAATTAAATCCTGCTAACATAAAACATGTTTTTTTATTCCTTGCTTTAAAGTGGATATTCCTGGCTGGCTGAGGCTGTAATAATTTAACTGTTGATGACGTTTGAGGATATTTTTTTAATGTTTTTTTTTGTGGAATCCTTTATGCGGCCCAGCCTCACCCAGACCCTGCCTCCAGCGGCCCCATGGGTAAATTGAGTTTGAGACCCCTGATTTAGGCTCAACCAAATCCAAGATGGCTGCTACAAATAACTGATACTTGCCGCAATAAAAATTATAATTTTACAGGCACTGAGCTAAAATTCTGTGTGGTGGTAGCTGAGAGTCATTCCCATGATGTGCCATGAGTGCTAACACATTTGGTGACATCTCACAGTACTGAATGAGATCATGCAGGATCATTTACAACTCTGTCACATGAGAACAAGACGATTCTACTTTAAAACTTTGACGAGAACGACTGAGGGCTACATATTCCTCCAAGGTGTATTGACTGCATGCAATATTCTTTGTTTTTACTTTTTCATTTTATTCTGCATATCTTAATTTGATACATTTTGTGATGTTGTAACATTTGCATCCTAACAGGTTCCAGTTGGGATGAATACCGTACATTTATCTGATTCTGAATGTTGCAATATGATATATGATCCATGAAACTTTGATTTAATAGAGTCAAAGACATTAGTTCAGACTTGTATTCTTTGCAAAAATATCTAATTTTCTATAAATAAGCTCTAGGAACGTTTGCTAATGAGCGAGACAGTGAATGGATAAAAGGTGTGTCTGAGGGTGTGTGTGTTCACTCACTTAGCATTATACTGGAAGGGCTGTCGCTCAAAAACAATGTTTGCTCACAGATATAAGCTACAGCTGCAGAAAAACAGATGATGGAAGCCAGCTGGGTCTGTAGCTTTTAGGCAGTGGTGGGCACATATCTGCTGATTTGCTAACTTTGAAAACCATTAGTGGGATTACCTCCCACTAAAATAGGTTTTGCCAACTTTAGGTCTGGTAACAAAATTCACAAGCTTCTTCCTGGCTATTGTCTTAATATGTGTACACATGACAAGGCTTGATCGGTCGACGCAGCTTCAACTGAAAGGAGACAAGGATGTACGCCTGTCACAATAAATAATAAATCAATTAATCGCATGATAAATGAAAATTATCGACCTCATTTTCATTTATTTATCGGCTTTATTGTTCCTTCGTGTCTCTCTCTTTCTACAGAAGACACTGGACAACAAAAGACTCATCTCCGGCGCTTTTCAATGACTCCTCCCTTTGTCTTTTCTTTAAAATCTGTTTTACCCGTCCAAAATCGCGTTTTTGGCTCGTTAAAAGCAGCTAAGCTGAGTACGAGCTAAGCTAACAGGCCGACCTCGAGAAAAAAAACCTCTGTCTTGTCAAAGCTCCTAAATTTATGGTTAAAACCTGCGCCTTCATCTAAAAGGTTGTTTTTCTCTGCAAAAACAAGCTGAAAACTTGTTTACTGACTTTTTTTAATAAGCTTTGTGTGAAAAATGCTATGCTAAAGAGCCTCCCTCCCATTTTTCTTAAAGAGCCACGTTGCTCGCTCCCTCACTATCCATCCTTCAGTTCAGTCTTATACTGCCATCCAGTGGTCAGAAAAGGTACTACACACAAAAATGAACAAACATTTCTTCTAAAAATTGACAATTACTAATTATTGTCAAATTTCAAACAATAGTATCGTTTATCGCAATGATTTCTGAGACGATTAATCGCCCAGCAAAATTTATTATCATGACAGGCCTACGAAGACGTGTGACACAGACCGAGTGACAGTTGTCTAAACAGTTAGCAGTTTAGAGTTAGCTTCAGCTAATTTCTTTTAATTCAGTTCAGTTTATTTATATAGTGCCAGGTCCCAAAAGAAGTCATCTCAGGGCACTGAACAGAAACATGCACCCATTTAATGGTTTAGCATCAGCTAAGCTAATGTTTAGTTTGCGGAATATGGGTTAGCGAAGCTAACTTTTCGATTAGCTGTGCCCACCATTGCTTTTAGATAAAAAATGTACCGGTAGTCAAAATGCTTCAAGCAGAGCATTTCAGAGGTTGCTGCTAATGTTGCTAACCTCAGCATTACTGCGGTGAACTTGTTTGACCAGAGCAACAGGAATTTGCTGTGACTCCTGAAAGAGGGAGACAAAAATCTTATCTTCACAAACAAGCTGAGCGAGGGGCAACTACAAACAGTAAGCTACAATTACAAAGCTGAGAGTAATCACCTTTACTCTGTAAAGAAAACCCCCTGTCCCGACAGGACTCGTCATTCCAGGATTGAATCCACTGAAAACAAAGGAACAAATGATTGCTTTAAATTGCAGCATTCATTTCAACTCAACTGCAAAGGCTGACGTTGGTAGAGCTCTGGATCACTGCACCATGAGTTATAGAAAGTTCAATGTAAAGCAGCACGCTGAATCATCTGCAGGCCACTATACAAGCGTTGGACACACACACCAGAACTATGACTCAAAAATATGAACGTTTGTTTTTCAGGTCAGTTACTCTTTTTAAAACTAGGGTAAAACATTTGAAGTTTTTTTTTTTCAAGCTGACACAGGAGTTACACTGAAAGGAAGAATAGCAGCTGAGTAGTAAGAAGGGTGGTTCAACGTTTATGCTGCATCAACTCATCTAACAAACGGTGTCTCCAACTCATAAATGCAGCCAATAATGTTCCATATTTTATATCTGAAAATGGCTTAAAACAAGGGATTTGAAGGATTTCTGTCAATAACCGTTTCTAAAGTACTTGAATTCCTTGTAAAATTGAGACACAACTGCTAAATTCTAACCATGAATTCCCATTATATTTTGTTTTGCAGCTCCATTAAAGACGGTCATCAAACAGAGCAGGGTCGTTCAGGCTGGGTGGAGATCATCAGATAAGTTCTCAAACACAGATAAACACTATAAACTAGCCTGGTATCCACAAACAAAACACAGGATGAGCAATGTCCTGAGAGACTCGAGGATTTGACGTCTAAACAGGAATATTGTGTTTAATCTACAGATCGGCCCATTTATTCACCAAACAACCAGATTTACTGTAAACACAAAAAAACTGGGAAGAATTTATCTCTCAAAATGAACAAAACTGCAACAAAAACACCAGCTGATGGTTTACAGCGAAAACTCACATCCAAACTCTCAGGCTAACGTTTATACAGAAAAATGTCAATTTAGAAAATAAAATCCAAACAAGAGCAATTGAATTTTCTGCAACAATGAATGACCGAAGCAAAAAGCCATCAGCGTCAAAACGCTTGCTAAAAGCCAAAATGGGATAAATACTAGCTAGAAGCTAAAAGTAGTAAGAATGCTAATAAATGCAAAAAGCTAGCTAAAAGCCCAAAGTCATAAAATGTTATAGAAAACTATTAAAAGACTAGCTAGAAGCTAAAAGTAGCAAAGGACTAGCTGGAGGTAGCAAAAGGATGGCTAAAATAAAAAAAGTAGTAAAACACTAGCTAATAATAGCAAAATGATTGATAAAAGTTAAAGTAACATTATTATTATTATTCGGATGGCTACCGGTAACTTATTTCTGCTGAGGTCACGCTGAGATGCTCTTCATCCGGTGTCCCAACTTTTTTGGAATCCGGTTTGTAAACATAAATAATAAAATAATAATAAAAGTAGTAAAAAACAAAAAACTAGCTAATAATAGCAAACTGCTTGAAATTTTAAAGCTTTAAATAGTAAAGTTATAATTACGGTAAACAGCGAACAGCTGGCTAAAAGCCAAAAGTGGCAAAAGGGTAGCTAACAATAACAAAATGCTCATTATAAGCTAAAGTAGCAAACGGCTGGCTAAAAGCTAAAAGTACAGTATTACGCATTTATTTTATTAACCTTCAATGCAAAAAGTTCTAGAAACGCAACAAGAGGCTACCTATAAGCAGAAGCAGTTTGATTGTAAAATAAATAAAAATAAATAAACTGGGAAAAATATGTTGTAAGTGCTGACTCATTAAATTGGGGAAGTTATTTTAATTAAGAGGAGGGGAGTCCATTTTGTCTTTTTTTCAAAAGACTAATTAAAGGAAAATATGCAACATTTTTCCTCTTTCTCTGCTAGTTTTATCAAGGGAAGGCGGGTCTGATATGGAAGGCCAATACAACACGGGGACCTGAGGCTGCATCGTGTGACGGCTGACAAAGTTCAGTGGGCCGACAGAAACTTCCTGCTTCATTTGCCTTGGTGTATTTCTTCCAGTCATGCCTGAAGAACAGGGAGCTTAAAATTAAACTTCACGTAATAACGACGAACGAGAGGCACAAATGATACCATCTATACTTTTTAATCAGTTTGCAACTTTCATATTATCTATCAACATATATTCTCTTGAATAAGTTTTATTGCTTCTGAAAAGCTTTCCTCTCTACGCGTCTAAAAAGTCATGTGACGCTGAGCGGACGGTCCAGTGAAAACGTAAAGCGCACGTTAAAGAAGCCGAACCTGCACATTCACTGTCAGCTACTGTCAGATATTTGCTGCTGTCTGAAACTCTTATGATGTGACTGTAATGTGGTCGACCAAATAAAAAAAATATGCACGCGAACACTCCAACTCAACTGGATGCTATCACCGTGGTAACTGATGCCAAGCAGCAGGTGAGAGGAACTCGAGAGGTTAGCAGGGAGTCAGGTCAGCGCAGAGGCGGGGGGTCGGCAGCCCATAATCACATCAATTCATCAGGACCTGACGACAGGCAACACAGATACAGTCTGAAGTGGCAACAACAACCTTTTGAAGCATTTTTGGAAAAATGCTGCGTTGTTGCATGATCTGAAAGATTTCCAGTCAAATTTACTCAAACGGTGACAGCGTGTTTAGCCACGTATATCTTAGATCCTTGAATACAGTTTCTTTTGTTGCTAATTTTTTGGGTGTAACTGAGACCTTGAGTACGCAATTTCGCTCCACCAGGTTGATGTTCTGTCCAGGTATTAAAGAAAAACTGATCAACAGGTTGAACAAACTGTTGAATGGAAATGCACAAGATTTGTTCTTACTTGAAAAAACTAAGAAAGCAGAGAGTTTCTTTGAGTTTTAGGCGATAACTTATCCTGCCTCGCTTGATAAAGATTTTAATTTTAAACAAACGAGTCTTCTGCTTTAACATACTGCTCATTTTCAAGGCTAACAGTGGGTCTGAACAACACATTAGCTTAAAAATAATGCTACTTTGTAGTAAATTTGCATTTTAGATTTAAAAATTACTAACTGTTAAAAAATAAATTGTATATTAAGAATATGTACATGCAGAATTTAAATGGGAATGAATGTAAACTGCTTGATTGTTACTTGAACTTCTAAGATTATTTTTTTATCAGCTCACATTATATACTGCACCACTCCTAGTCAATTACACTGTTTTATTTGTGATATCCCAACAACAACAACAAAAAAAAAGGCTAATCTGACATGACTTCAAAAAAGTTGACAGTGACGTCATCTTGTTCGTCCTTCAGATTATTATATACCGGTAATTTACTTTATTTGGTTTGAATCCAATTTTTTTTTTTTTTTTTTTTTTTTTACAATTCTTCTGTTTTATATGATAAAACCAAAGAAAAGAAAACAGTCATGTCACAAACTGTTAAACAGTTCCAAGTTATTACTTTGAGGTGTTAAAAATATTATTTTGTTCTGTTTATGACTAAAAAAAGCAAAGAACTGAAAATGTTGCCTCGGATAACGACCTTCAAACTCGTGATTTCATACAGAGTCAGATCTCGAGGACAACTTGTATCAGATTTCTGTAAACGTTCGATCCCGTGCAGAGTGATTTGAACTTTCCCTGCTGGCAGATTTGTGTTTGTGTGTGTGTTTTATGTAGATCTGCTGCGTCTCGTTGCCAGAACCTTCCAGACACTTACGAAGAGCTGGAGTCTTTTCTTAGCCAAACAACACGCAGCATCGAGCATCTCTGCAGAAACTTAAAGGTTGATTTACATCAGTTCCACCAAAGAGGCATGGGGGGGGGAAAGCCACAGAAGAGGATTTGAATGAGAAATGTTTTTTTTTTTTTTTTCTGTTGTGAATTATTTGTTGACTTAACGCTGTGTGACATGTTGAGGGAATTTACCCTGTTTATATCTTCCAGTCAGCTACATCTGATAGTGAAGAGGCAGAAAAAAATGAATTCCTCACTGATCAAGACACTAGAAACGTATGTGGGGAGTTGATACCTATGAGACTTTATGTCCCAGAAAGGCCAAACACATGTGAGACATAGTCAGTCTGGTCACATCCTGGAGGAATGCATGAACATCCCTGTGTGTTTCTGCCAAAGCTTAAAAGTGACACCTTCAAAATCAACCAACACAAACTTGCAATAGTCCTACGTTCTGAGCAGAACGTTTTCTGAATGCTTTGTGCTAAATATATATATATATATATATATATATATATATACAGGCTATCCTCGAGTTCCGGCGGTCGCGAGTTACAGCGTTTCGGATTTAGGANNNAAAAAAAAAAAGAATTTTAAATGTGTATGCCTCTTTTATGACTGTCTATTATTGTTGTTGTTGTTAGCCACTGTTGTCATCACTCTTTGTTAAAGAAATCAGGTCTCTCTTGTAAATGAGGGATTAACGTGTATAATTAAAGGTTGAATGAATATATCAAAATGTTTAGCTCAGTCAGTAAATGGACTTTGGGATTTTGTAACTTTAAGTATTTAATTTTATTTACAAACATCTCTCCTAGAAAAACAAAGCCCAGAGTTATTTTCACTTACTTTAAAAATATTCAATTCTGCAAAATACAAATGGTGTCTGCAACAACATCCTTGCTCTAGTTTTGTCGTCTTATGTTACATTTAATTTTTAACTAACATCCTCCTATTTTTGGCTTCTAATTAGCTTTTAACTAATGTTCGTTTCTAGCTATGGTTTGCTAATATTAGCTTTCAGTTACTGTTCTATTTCAGCTTCTAGCTACCTTTTTACTTCTAGCTCCCCATATGCTACTTTTATTTTTATTTATTTTGCTACTATTAACTTCACACTAACTTTGTAGGTAGGGCGGCTGTGGCTGAGTGGTTAGAGCAGTCGTCCTCCAATGCAAGAGTTGGGGGTTCCAATCCACCAGCAGTCACATGCTGAAGTGTCCCTGGGCAAGACGCTGAACCCCCTCACTGCCGCCGATGTGTGTCCCGTAATAAAGCTCTGATTATTCTTTGTATAGATCTAGTAGAGTGCTGTATGAATGGGTAAATGAAGAAACAGATTGTGCTGTAAAGAGCTTTGAGTGTCTTGATAAGATAGAAAGGTGCTACACAAGTACAGTTCATTTATATAGCTAGCATTTTATAACTTCTACAATTTAGCCATTGCTTTGAAACTTTTAGCTTTTATCTAACCATTTTCCACTTTAAGTGACTATTAGAATTTTTTTTTTCTCTTTTAGCTAGTGTGCTGCTCCTTTTAACTTTGACGTCTCAGTTTCATGTTCTTCAGCACCTTTCAGCAATCATTCAAAATGTCTTTGGTTGATGTTTCTGTATTGGGAGTTTCAATCTGATTATTCCATCAATTCACTTCCTTCACATTAAATATTCTAATTTAGAAGAGTCGACAATAGTTATCTGTCTTGTTTCTCTTCCGGCTGTTCCATTTTCAGGGGTCGTCACAGTGAGTGAACCGTCTTCATTCATCGCGTTGCAACCTTTGCAGCTTCAAAAATAATGTTCCTATATCACGATATGAATAAATGGAGACTATCTTCTGACAAATGATTGATGCTCAAAGGAACCGCAGTGAGAACCCGACTGTATCGCTCAGCCCTCTGTGAATAGCAAGTGACCATCAGGGCACCAGTGATCGGTCGTTAGACTGATGGTCCTCCTTTATCATGTGAACAGCTAGTTCTGGCCATCACCAGCAAACTGGTTGGTCGTCTATAAGAAGGTGCTGCTTGCCTCAGCCTGAAGAAGTCCCTTGGATAAAAGACGAAGCATTTTAACAAAGAAGAACTCATCCAGAGGACCTGACTCAACCTTGAACCTGGATTAATGAGCATTTCTTTGTGGACTTAACAGGAAGTCCATCCATCGCTCTCATTCACAAGCTCAGTTACAAACCAGTTTGTTTTTTGCTGACTCATTCAACAGAACTGGTCGCGCAGTACTAACGCTCAAGCTGCAGTGTCACTCTGTCAGACCTGGAACCGTACAGTCTCAGATTATACGGTCTAAGTAAAAAAAAATATTAAAGCTAATTCATCTTCTAGTCACAAAAGCTGCACACTTGGAGGTAAACACACGTGGTTCTGTTGGCACTAACCCCCTGGTGGAACACCATGAAGGCGACTCAGGTATTTCTCATCGCCCAGGAGATGATCCTCTTTCATCACAACAGTAACAGGATTCCCACAAACCTTTCTTGAACTCCTCCAGCATGGCGTCCAGCTTAGTGTCGTGGAAGACAAAGTGGACCGGGTGGTTGTAGAACTTGGTGATGGTCTTCAAAGTGGTGCAGTCGTCTGGGTCCACGAAGGCCAGGTCCTTGACGAAGAGGATGTCCACGATGTTGGACCTCTCGTTGTCGTACACGGGGATCCTGGTGTACCCGCTCTCCATGATCTCCGACATGGTGTTGAAGTCCAGCACGGCGTCGCTGCTCAGCATGAAGCAGTTGCTCAGAGGGGTCATGACGTCCTCCACCGTTTTGGTCCTGAGCTCCAACGCTCCCTGGATCATGTTGAGCTCCTCTTTCACCAGGTCGTTGTACGGTTCCGTCACCTTCAGCATCTCCACCAGCTTCTCTCGGTTGTACACGGTTCCGATCTCCTGGCCCAGGATGCGGTCCAGGAGCTTGCTGATGGGCCAGGACAGGGGGAAGGTCAGCAGCATGAAGAGTTTGGTGAGCAGGATGGTGTTGGCCCCCACCGCCAGGCCGTGCCGGGAGCACAGCGCCTGGGGGACGATCTCCCCGAAGATAACGATGCCTGAGGTGGAGGCCACCACCGCCCCCAGGCCGGAGCCGATCAGGTCGTCCAGGAGGATGGTGAGGGTGGTGTTCACCAGGACGTTGCCGAGGAGCAGCGAGCACAGCAGGTAGTTGCCCTTCCTGCGGATGGGCTCGATCTTCCGCGCGTACTTCTTCTCCTTGTCGGTGCCGCAGCTCTGCACGATGCGGAGCTCCATGGGGTCCAGCGCCATCAGCCCCAGGTTGAGCCCGCTGAAGATCCCAGACAGCACCAGCAGGCAGCAGATGAGGATCACCTGGAACCAGATGGGCAGCAGGGACTTCTTCTCCTCCACCACCAGCAGTCTGCCGTCCTTGTCGTCCAGCAGGTGCCACTTCTGCTCCGGGCCGTCGCGCACGCACAAGCGGAACATCTTGGCGGCTTCGCTCTTCCGAAGCTGCTTGATGCTGAGGCTGACGACCCCGGACGTGTTTTGGTTGCTCACCTCCATGAGCCCGTTCACCACAACGTCATTCGTGTGTTCGGGACAAGTCCTGTTTAACAAAACCACATTGGCGCCGAAAGCTTCGTCCTCCACGTCGTAAAGTCCCGTGAACCTGATGAGCTCCGAGCTGCCTGGAAACAAGTGGAGCCCGTAGAACCTGAAGAAGGTCTCGCTTCCCTCGGTCACCTGGATATCTCCAGTCTTGGTGGTCTCGGCCGGCTTGCTGCTGTTCTCCAGCCTCAGGCCGAGGATCCGAGTGACGCCTCTCGGCTCTGGGACCGCTGCCTCGGCCTCTCTGTCCAACACCGCACAGAAAAACACGCATAAAGTCAGCTGAAGCCCTAGTCCGCTCCAGCCCGTCGCCATGTTTGTTTCGAACGCTGACAACGGGGGAACTGACGTCAACTACTCCTTTCTAGAAGCCCGCCCACCTCATTTACATAATAAAAATCAGCCAATAGTTGAACGATACGTCACTCAAAACTTTGGGCCGAGCCCCTCGGTTGGAATTTCATTTAAGGTCGACTGCCTTGTTTTACTTGTTAAGGTGGAGCTTTCTCTAAACTCGAGCATTTCTTTGACCACATACAGTACTGTAATGGAAAAATAATAAACATTGCTCGTTTAATTATATATATATGTATAATGATATATATTTATGTAAAGCTAAATTAAACTGTCAAATGTTCAATTACTATCTAAGAATGTGGTAAAGAAGATGCATTTTCTTGTATTAACAACATTATCTCAAAGAGTGATGCAACTTCCAGAAGTTTGGGTAGAAAAAAATCTAATTAAACAAGTAGGCCATCTTTTTTTATATTGGACACACTCTGATTTACATTTACCTTTTTTACATTTATTAAAAAAAATAATAATAAATGAAGCCAAACCATACTGTAACAGAAGACTGCGGAAGAGTGACCAGCAACAACTGAGATTAGATTATTATCTGCATCTAGCAGAAAAAATAAATAAACAACATAATAATAAGAAAGACAGCATGGAACAGAGGATATTTACTTTACTCCTTTATTGCTTTGTCAAATGATGACAGATTTAAAGGGACACAAAAGAATGAGAGTGGGAGATAATAGTTTTCCTCTGAATTTATTTGTGTAAAATAGTTGAAGCTAGTTATGCAAACGCACGCGGTCACTCAGCAGATTTTTTTTTTTTTTTTTTTTTTTTTGCACAAAACAAAACAGTCCTTATGATTCAAGTCAAGTCAACTTTATTTCTATAGCACAGTTAAAACAGATAAACTGTTATCAAGGTGCTTCACAAACAACATC
>JARVGQ010001777.1:5148138-5158673 GCA_031762355.1 Hypsolebias martinsi | reverse complement strand
GGTCTAAAAACATGGGGGAAAATCCATAAATAAGTCTCACCGCTGTACAAGTCGCAGGACATGAAAATTAGTAAAAAAAACTGCGACTTATACACCGGAAAATACGGTAGTTTCTATAGTCCACCAGGTGCAGTTTCTATCCACCAGGTTTCTGTGGTCCAGGTGTAGTTTCTATAGTCCACCAGGTTTCTATGTTCCAGTTGTAGTTTCTATGGTCCATGTGTTGTTTCTATGGTCCATGTGTAGTTTCTATGGTCCATATGTAGTTTCTATAGTCCAACAGGTGTAGTTTCTATGGTCCAGGCGTTGTTTCTATGGTCCACCAGGTGTAGTTTCTATAGTCCACCAGGTGTAGTTTCTATGGTCCAGGTGCTTTTTCGATGGTCCAGGTATAGTTTCTGTAGTTCACCAGGTGTAGTTTCTATGGTCCATCAGGTTTCTATGGTCCAGGTGTAGTTTATATGGTCCAGGTTTAGTTTCTATAGTCCACCAAGTTTAGTTTCTTTGGTCCACCAGATTTCTATGGTCCATGGTCCAGTTGTAGTTTCCATGGTCCACCAGTTGTAGTTTCTATGGTCCATATCTAGTTTCTATGTGAAAGCAAAGCAAAGAAACGCACAGATTAATGACAGCAACAATTACATGTATAAACTTGGAGACTAGAGACGCAGCAGTGTGATGATATGTGGTCAGTTTGTCCAGTCTAAGCCTATAGCAGCAGAACAAAGGAATAGCTCAGGAAACCCAACCCTAACTATAGGCTTTATCAAAAAGAGAACCCTAGTCTTAGAAGTAGACAAGGTGTCAGCTCCACAGACAGAAACTGGAAGTTGTTTCTACATTTGAGGAGCCTGAACTGAAAGCTCTGCATCCCATTGTAGAAACTCTAGGAATCACAAGTAAACCTGCAGTCTGAGAGCGAAGTGCTCTCTTGGGAAAATATGGAACAATAAAATCTTTAATTTAAGATGGAGCTTTAAGTTAGAAGTAAGATTTTAAATTCTAATCTGAATTGTTCAGTGTTATACATTTTGTTCTTGTTTGCTGGTCAGAGCTACAGAGGGGGAGGGGGGTATTAATCAGTAACCAGCAGGAACCTTGAAAAAATATATACAAACAGTCCAGAGTGTTTCAGCGTGTTTGTTCAGGCTTGCTCCTGGTTAGGTTCAATCAGTTTTGTGGTCAGCTGAACACACCCAGAGCGGCAGATACAAGGAAAAATGGAAATCAGTTAACAACAAAACTTACAACAATCAGGACCTCGTTCTGGCTGCGAGTCGTCTTTTTTCTTTTAGTTCGAAAACGAGTTGTTCAGAATCTAAAGAAGGTCGTGGAACAGTTTTACACTCAGCAGTGGCTTGTTTGAAGAAAACCTTAGATGCTGTTTTGTGATAAAACCAGTGGTCTGCATCACCGCAACACTAACGCTTTGCATTCACATTTATTTTAGACCATCATGGAGAAAATCTACATGCAACCCTGGTAATGTGTTCTTATCTCAATAAGACAGAATCAAGCAGTCGAGATTCTTGTGGCAGCTATATCTTTACATCTGTACCTCAACGTCAATGCCAATTTTATTTATCCAGCACATTCAAATACTACAGTGTGGACCAAAGTGCCTCACAAGAAAGTTAAGAACAAACTAGAACCATAAAAAAATCGCACATAAAAACCAACAGGTACAAAAAAAAAAAGAGGCAAAAAATAAACTGAAACAGTGAAACAGCACAACCTCAGAGCAGAGCTGTAAATAAAACCAGTGTAAAAAGTGTTTAAAAGGATTTATAGGCTCTGCAGTACAACGGATCAGAGGCTCCTGCAGGTTCATCAGTGATTTTTTTACAGAAACTGCGTAAAGGTTTCTTGTGGTAGTAGCTGAGAGTCATTCACAGCACATACACTAAAATCGTGCATGATCATGTGACATATCGCGTGGGATTGTGCCTAACAATGATTTAAAGTTTGAACAGAAATAGCTATAAATTTCTTATTGGACGATAGCAGTTTAAAACTCTGTCGTCCAATCCAACTTTATTTGTCCAGCTCAGAGTCAACATTAAAACACGGCTCTCATGATAGAAAATACAACCAAATACACGAGCGAAGTCAAACAAAGGAATAAAAAGTAAAACACATCAAATCGGATCAAACAATCAAATCAAAATAAACAAATCTATAGGATTAGAAATCAGATAAAAATGATATGAGAACTTATTACAAAGTGTTAAAAGTCGATGAAGAGAGTTGGAGGTTTCAAAACAGACGACGAAGAGGCCTGCGACACGAAGGGGCAGCTTGTTCAACGGTTCTGGAGCTGCCGCAGCAAACGCTCCAGCTCCGCTGAGCTCGAGTCCGGTTTCACGGACCCTCTGAGTGTGGAGTTGGACCCTCTGAGTGTGGAGGGTTTGTAGCAGGTCACACAGGTAGGGTGGGCCGAGGCCATGCAGAGATTGGAAAAACTAATACAATCGTTTTAAAATAGATCCTGAAATGCACGAGCAGCCAGTGGATGTGCTCATATTTATGTGCACCAGTTAAAAGCTGCTCTATAGCATTTTGGGTCCTCTGCAGTCGAGCAATGGAGGATCCACTAACACCCAAATAAAGTGTGTTACAGTAATCCAGCTGGGTGAGGAGAAGGACGTCCTACTGTCTCAAAATGTTTCGTTTCAAATGAGAAAAATGACTTTTAACGACCATCATGAAAGGAATGAAATATGCATCTTTTATTTTATTCATTAGATCAGGGACACGTCCGTTTCGCATTTGTCTTTTGGTTTGAACCCTGTTTTTTTTCCTCTGATGCAAACGCAAAACGTGTGGTTGCTCGTGGGCGAAGGGTCAGAACTGGCAACAAAACACCAACCAACCTGTTTCGCACACAGCTGAAGTTTGCATGCTCTTAGCAGACGTGAAGTTTTGCAGAAGAAGCTGCAGAGTTTACGTGATTGTTTCTGTGGTCGAACTGAGTGAGGTGAAACCCCGAGCCCACAAAGTCGCACTCATTTCTCTGCTGTCTGAATCACAGTGTGGCAGGATCGTCACTAACAACGTCAGGCCTCTTACAGGTTTAGTAAACACTAAAATTATTTATTCGTCAAGTAATAAAACTAAGAGGAGCGGCTGACTGTGATGATAAATCACAATAAATAAAGCGTGGGTTCATTTGCACACAAAGGCAGGGGCGGCCGGATCATAGGGGCAGGTGGTGCTAAAAAAATTAATTCGCCCCGCAAAGTAGTTCCTCCCGATAAACAATGCAAAATTATTTATTGAGTTTGCTGTGTATTGTTTAGTTCTGTCTATTTTTCCAACTACAGTATCTTGACAATTTTAAATGATTTCCATGGATTTATTTTCAGTTTTTTACTTATTTACTGTTATGGATTCGTCGAACCTTTGTCAAGCGGATCTGAACTGGCGCCAGGGATTTGAACAGGCGGGTCCAATAGTTTTATTTGGGGCGTCAGATTTTCTGCTCTGTGGACACATTTGGCTGGTTTTAGCACATGTACATGACCGCTACTAACGCTAGAGTTTACGGAGCTCAGAGTGAAACCTGCTGAGTTCAACAGTGGAGATACGGATCGCCCGTACAAAAAACTGAGGTCGACAGAGAAATTTTTCTCCAATTTTATAAATTGCTTCAATTAACCTTTTTCCCCCCCCCCCATTTTATTGTTAATCTAATGTATTATTTCAGAATTATTACTTCAAATCAATTTAGAAATCCAGTACAGAAAGCTGAGCACGTGTTGGCTGGGGGGGGTGGTGGCGTCGCTTTCTCTGATTCATTAGACCCGACTGTTTTTCACGAGACACAACCTCGATCTGCGGCAGGGAGAAAACAGGCAACAAGTTTGTGCAAGAATAATAATAATTGAATAAAACAGAAAGGAAAAAAATAATTAGCCATTAAACAATATATATCCTATTTTTCCCCACAGAAAATGTAACTCAGTTTGTAAAACTTGTGTGGTTGGTGATGCAGGAAACGAACGTCCGGCTCACTACCGGTAGTTTTTTTTTTGCCATTGCACAAATGAGACATTTTTCATGACTTCTTCTGATGCTGTACGAACAATTTAAATACAAAGAGAACTTCTGCTTTAAACAAACGTGTGTGATGTGGAACACCGAACATCCTCTAAAGCGCCCGTAAGACTGTTAGCTCAGTTCAGTGTCCGTTGAATCGTGTCATAATGTGAAGAAGAGTTAAATATTTATTGACAAAAAGCCAAAGACCTAAAGAGACGTTAACTTTAGGAGAGAGAACAGACATTGAAATAAATATGACTGGAACCTAATTTTTTTGTTTGTTTTTAAAGTCAATATGGCATTTTTAACTTGTTTTGATCAAAACTTCACCCCAATTTCACCAGTTTATTTCCTGCTTCAAAACACAAAGAGCTGTTTTTTAATCTATTGTTTAAAAATCGACACATTCTGTTGAATCAGATGTAAAAACGAGTGTAACACATTAATGCTTTGATTAAATATGCAAACAAGACATCATTTTATTATAATAGCTGCATCAAAGCTATTTAATACTTTAATACTATTAATAACACTTTTAGTTTTTATTAGTTAACTATTTGAACTGACTTCCTCTTTTACTCGTACTGTTGTCGTTAAAAGCAGTCATTGTTTTTTCTGCTGTTGTCGATAAAGGACCGGATGTTTGGAGTGAGAAAACGAAGCAGTTTGACTCTGAATCCGTTTTTTTTAAATGGCGTTACATAAAAAAATAAAAACATCCTCTGGTTGTGTGAATGCTGACTCAGCACATTCACACTGTTGTTTTCCTGTTTATATCTTTTCTATGTTTTCTGCAGTCAAACTAGTTCTGTTCACGTTGCAATACTTTAACCATTCTCACATTAAAACAAACATCTTCTCTAGAAATACCGCACTCCAACTGTTAGCATTTGTACTTTTAATACCTTTTGAGTTATTAACCATCCATCTAGCCATTATTTTTACCCGCTTCTTCCTTTCGGGGTCTCGGGGGTCACTGTTGCTCATATCCATCAGTCACTCTGTGAGAGGCGGAGGGCACCCTGGACAGGTCTCCAGTCCATCACAGGGTGAATTATTTATTTTAAAAGTTTTACCCATTAATGAGACGTTTGATTTAATTCCTTCAAAACTATTTTGGCTTAAATCTACTTCAACATACTCTGTTTTATCTACTTGTGCTACTTTTAGCTACCGTCTTACTGATTTTAGACTTTAGCCATGGTTTTTCTTTGTGCTTTTAGCTACTTTTTAGCTAAATGTAGATGGTTAGCTTGTTATAGCTAGCTTAGCTGACTGGACCCGTTTAGCTATGGATTTGCACATTTTTGCTATTTGAAACTGTTATGCAAATTTAAGCTTGTAACAGATGTTTCTCAAGTGTTTTGCTTTTAGCTAGTGTTTAGCTAATTGAAACTGTCTAGGATTTTAGCTTTTAGCTACAATTCTTCAGATTTTAGCTTCTACTTTACTATTTTTACCAGTTAAAGTTAATTTTTCATCAATCATTCAGCTTTATTTGTGCATAAAAATAAATATGTTGGAATAAACTTTAAAATATTTGAACACGGAGAAAAGACTGTTATGAAACGCACCAACACATTCACAACTAAATACAAAATCTTGTTTTTTTTTTAGGATACACTGATCAGTTTTAGTAGTTTCATCCAGTCATTAGTCCAAGCATCTAACTCTGAAACAATTTTTAAAAGATACAATTTGTTTCAGTTTTTCAGCTGATTAAAGAAACTGCTAATTTAAGTTTTCTTCTCCCCGCCCCTGCAGATTAAGAGGCTGTGAAACTTGAAGTGTAGCAGCTATTATTAGAGCGAGTTCTGATAAGACAAGAGCTTGTTGATGGAGACGCAACAGAAAAGGCAGGCGGTGGTTCAGGACCGTGAACACGTCTTAATGTCCAAACCTGAACTCCCTCATTGAATTAAACTCTGAAGACTTGAAAACTGTTTTTTTTTAAATCATCCCAGCATCAGAGCAGTCATTCTGTCTCTTATGTGACCAGGGGGTGGAGGTTCAGTCTTTTAAACAAATCGAGCAGTCCTTGAAGCATCACTTTTTGTACCCGTTTAACACTCTTCCTACATTTAGCTCCTTTAAACAAAAGCCTTCATTTATCCAGATGTTTGTTTGCCGTCAGAGAGAACAGAAATGTTCGGAGAACACGGTAAAAAATCACAGCAGCTGTGTTCACTCTTTTATCTTTTACCGCCGGTCGTTCTTTGACGGCTGATGGAAACTGTCCTGCCTGTGCCTCTTTTCACAAACTTTGGGCCTCACGGTAACTAAAGCTGGTGTTTCCCCCCACTGAACAAGAAACCCTGACATAATGACAGGGATAACGTTTACTGGATGAAGCAATGAACGAAGCAGCACCGCGCAGGTGATTACAAACAGCGACAGAGTTTTAGCTGCTTTCGTCAAACCTTAAAAATAATATTGTCTGTGATCTCTAATCCACGTATCTGTAAAATTGACTGAGTTGTAGCCATTTTTGTGTTTTCTGAAATTAGTTGGCTTTGGCAGCCATCTTTAATTTGTTTAGCCCCAAAAGTTAATCAGTTATAGACATACATCAAATGATAACTTTCTGAGCGTTTCATTAACATTAGTCCACGTGTTCATGAGATGTTTTGCTAACAGATACCCAAATGAGACCAGGTGTGTTGGCAGGTGATAATTACCAGCAATTTTCAGTCTGACAATGGACATAAAGCTCTGTGAGAGTCTACACTAACAGGAGCTTTGTTAATGGAGTAAATTAGCTTTTATCTGTCAAAAAGATTAGCAGGACACCGGCGTATACGTTTACCATAAAATGTACTTGACCTTTAATATTTGCTGTTTGGAGTTAAGGCTTAGCAGGAAAAACAAACATCTTTAGTCACGTACTTAGTTAGAAAACTTTTTTTTTCCACCTGTGGACGCAGCCAGGTTTGATAATGAACCAGTGTTCAGTGGAGAAACAGGAGACCACTGATCGGACAGCAGAGCCATTCATGAGCGTGACCTTTGACCTTTGCAGCCAGTCACAGGTGACTGTGACACAGGGATACTTCTGAACACCTTTGTTAGTCTGGAATAACCACAGTATTTGTTTGTTACACATTTAAAGGCTTTATGAGTTGTTGCAAGTGTGGTGTGTTCAAGGGCGGTCGGGACATTCAACCGTTGTGTAATATAATGTTGGAATGCACCACTGTTTTAGAGCCAAAGCACAGTTTCATTTTAAAGGCTGCTAGATGTGATGGTTTATGACTTAAATTAGTCAAGTTATAGTTAAATTAATGCCACGATAATGTACACTAATGTGCAAAAGTTTTAAACCAAAATTTTGTACTTAAAACTTAAAAAAAAAAACGTAGAAAAGGAAAAAAAAGTTTAAAAAATATTTGAAAGACTTTCAGGAAAACCTGGAGAATTATTGACCAAGACCACTTTAAAAGATTACGGTGAAGTCTGACTCCTTGGAAGAAAACTAAAAGAAAACAGTGGGATTATTAAAAGGTGTTATTGTTGGAGAGAGTTGATGATCAGCTGAAGTTCAAACATTATCGCCCGCCGTCAAAGACAAAGGCGACGTGATAATGTTTATACCTGGTTTTCTGTAATACGCCATAAATCAGAACAGATTTTAGTTAAACTATAAACAGAGAAATAATCATTGAGTGTACATCCACAAATACATTTTAATCGATCGTATCAACAAATGCATTTGAATTAATTCTGCATTTGAAGGGGACATACAATAACCAGTAGTTTGGAAGAAGTGCATGTTAACGTTTAAAATAAAAAGAGGAAAGTGGGTCATTGTTTTCTGCTGGTAAAGGTGGTGGAAGTTAAATCTCGACTCGCTCTGATTCAACCTCTGCTTTACGTTTCCACTGCGGTCTGAAGCCAGATGTGAAGCTGTTCGACCTGTTTTAACACAAAACATCCATCCTTTTTTTTTAAATTCCAAAGCACAACTCCGTTTACAAGAACATTTTTAAAGATCTAAATGTTTTATTTGCACACACTTGTTGAAGATTTTGATTTTCTCTTTTCAAATCTTCCATTGAAACCAGGAGTCTTGCAAGATTTCTTGTATTTTTAGCTCATTTTGATCAACAAAGGAGGAACATAAACACATCTAATAAAGTAAAGACAATTACATCATTACATCTTTTTTTTATATAGTGTCCATTAAAGTATATTTTGACAACGTACACAGTCGTGTGCAGATGAATATGCAGAATGTTAACATCGGCTGCTAACTCAATGGAGCCAGTCGACGTCTGTTTTACTCCCACATTTCACATTCATGGTTATTTAATGGCATTTTGTGTAAAGAGGAACCAAACAATTTCCTCTGAGCAGCACAGTTTGGTAAACAAAACCACTTGAACAGGAAGAAGCACAGAGCAGGAGCAGACACATGGAGGAACAGCTGCTTCGGCTCGCACCAGGAGACAGAAAGAGAGAAAAGGACAACAATAAAATCAGCTAATGGTAGATGCTGGGCAGACTGGGAGAGCAGAAACAGGCAGCTCTGAAGCCAGAGGTGCCTGCAGGATGGAAAAGCACAAATTAAATTCAGGCATTAATGTCAAACAGCTGCTTGGAGAAAAGGAAGGTGCTGATCCTGAAACACAACAGCTCCCAGGTCACGTTGAAACTTTTCAAATCACAGAGCGAAGCGTCTTTACCCTCCTCTGTAGGAAACTTTCCACACAAGTGTTCTGTGTAATGTTCACTGAGGTTGATTGGGATTTTTTTTTGTCAAACTGAAAAGCCTAAAGTTAATAAAAACATTTATTTTATTTTATTTTTTCCACTTGATCCTCAAATATCGCTTACAGGCAAATAAACATGTCAGGATTTGTGATTTTATGTGTTTGTTTTTGTTGTTAGCCATCTATAAGGGGAGCCTTATTGTAAAGTGGTACCCAAACTTCTAATAAATAGTTTATAGATATGTTATTCTTTTCTCTATAAACACATTATAAATCACAAATAACTGCTTATTATTATTATTATTATTATCAGAGCTCAAATTGGGCCGTCTGCCTCTGCTATTCAGCATGAATTTATTTAACCGCTTATCTCAGGCAGAGTTAATAAGGACAATCAACTGTTCGACACATTCCTCTTGTTTTACCAGCAAAACTGTTTTAAGGACGTTTGTTGCTTTTTAATTCCTGATATCCTAACAGTTTTAACAAATCATTATCCACAGGGGTAGTTCCCATAATGTTTAAAACCGCTGCTGTTGAACCGTTATTGAAGACACCCAACCTGGATGGTCGATCTTAACAACTTCAGGACGATCTCTAAATGACCCTTGACTGTGGAAATTTTAGAGAAAGTGTTGTACTCTCAGGTCTTAACTCGCTTCTTGAAAAGTTTCAGTCTGGCTTTAGTCAATGTCACAGCAAAGAAGCACAGTATTAAAGGTTGTGAATGATATTAAGGCAAACTCAGATGCTGGCGCTCCTGGATCTTTCTGCTGCGTTTGATACAGTTGATCATAATATTCTACTGAGCTGACTAAATTACTGGTTAGGTGTTAGAGACATTGCTCTGAAGTGGTTCAAATCTTTTCTTCGTGACATAACTTTTTCTGTAATTTCTGGCAATAATTCCTCCAGTTCAGCTTCTCTCAACTGTGGTGTTCCCCAAGGGTCTATTCTTGGGCCACTATTATTTTCCATTTATATGCTACCACTTGGTCAGGTTATTCATACATTCAATGTCTCTTTTCATTTCTATGCAGACGATACCCAGACTTATTGGGCTATTAATCCGTCAGACGTCTCTACTCTCAATAAACCAACCCTCTGTGTTGCAGACATTAAAACTTCAATATCTGATAATTATCTTTCACTCAACAATGATAAAACTGAGGTGATGGGGTTTGGACGCAAGGCCAAAAGGGATTTAGTAGTCCAGCCCTGTTGTTTTAATTGATTAATGTGAAGCACTTTGTAACATTTGTTTTAAAACAGTGCTATACAAATAAAGTATTATTATTATTATTATGCATTAATTAAAGGTGACAGAGACAAAACTGACCAGTTTCTTGAGCCAAATCTGCCACCTATATATTTCATCTGAGTAGTTATATTAAACATTTCAGACTAAGTTACTACCTTGTGAGCACAATAAGAATTTGTAAACCTATTTTTTTAGGATATAATGTTAGTTGTAGATAACTTATAATGCAGTGATAAAGTACAACTTGTATGCTAAAGAAATAGGTTTACAAATGCTTATTGTGCTTACAATGTACTTCTGAAATGTTTAATATGAAAACTCTAGATGAAATATATAGATGAACAGACTTGGCTTGCTATTTGGAAAGAAACGGGTCAGTTTTGTCTCTGTCACCCTTAATTAATGCATAAGAAGCAGTTATTAATGATTTATAGAGGAATTAATAATGTACAGGTGGTCCTCGACTTACAAACGGGTTCCGGACCTAAGAACCGTTCGTAGGTCGATACCGCCGTACGTCGAAA
>JARVGQ010001777.1:5125898-5136630 GCA_031762355.1 Hypsolebias martinsi | reverse complement strand
TTATTAATTATGATGCGGGTCGTATACGCGAATATCCGGGAACCGAGCGGGTCGAAAACCGAGGTATACCTGTATAAATTAAATGGAAGCGTAAGCAGGCGGCTCAGTTGGTAGAGCTATTGCCTCTCCGTGAGAAGGTTGCTGGACGTAATCCTGGCTGGGGGGGCCGTTCTGAGTGGAGTTTGCATGTTCTCTCTGTGCATGCGTGGGTTCTCTCCGGGTATTCCAGTTTCCTCCCTCAGACCAAAAACATGCACGTTAGACTGACTGGTAACTCTAAAATGTCCCTTGGTGAGTGAGAGAGAGAGTGAATGGTTGTTTGTCTCTATTGACACTTTACCACTGTCTCAATCGGCTCCGCATGACACCGCACCAGTTAAGGGCAAGCCCACTACTGGTACCCACCCCCGCTCAGTATGGTTTGTGGGACCATCTTGTTTGAGGTTCCAAGTGGGTTGCTCCGAGGGGTCGATTTTGACGTAAGCAGACAACAGCTGTTAATTAGCCGGCAGAGCTATGTCACATGGATGACCCGCCCAGCAAAACTGGGAACTACATCTGAACCTCCACTTCCTCATCGTGTTCACGGACGGCGCCATTGAGCACATTTACAGAGAGATATCGGAGGTGATGGCGCTGACCTACTGACGATCCCGCCACAGAGTGGTGAAACATGTCGCAGTGGCAAATCACCTCCACCTGAGAAGAACCAATAAGACGAAAGCCCAGTGGAGTTGCACTTACCAATGGCAAAGTGGCTAATATGTCCCTGTGATGGACTGGAGACCTGTCCAGGGTGTCCCCCCCACTCTCGCACAGTGACTGCTGGAAATGGGTACCGGTGATCCCGCAACCCAAAAAGGAAGACGCGGGTAAAGATAAAGGATGGATAGAAGATAAACACACAATTTAATCCAGTAAGTGAAGTAGGAACAAAAAAAGTAGTTCACATATAAACAACTGGTTTTTTTTTTTGTTTGTTAAGGAATAACCAATATAATATTTACATTATTTAAGATTTTTCTTAAAAAGTATGATTGCACATGGGATAAAGGACTTCCTGAAAGTATTTTCCTCAAATATATATTTTTAACTTTTATTAAGTGGATGTAAACATCCAACTTGCTGCTTGTTAAAACATGATGGCTTAGTGGTTATACTGTTGTCTCATGGCAAGAAGGTCCAGGGTTCAGTCTCTGGTTTGGACCTGGGGACTTTCTGCATGGAGTTTGGTGGGTTTTCTCCTATGTTACAAAAACATGCATGCCGTCAGGCTTCCCTTGCAAAACAGATCTGGGATCTGTCTGATTAAATAAAAGTACATATAAAACAAATCAGTCATACAGAGTTTGCACAAAAGCAGAGTTTATTATCTCATCTTGTTCATAAGCATCATTAACTCTGTGGGAAAACTTTCTTCTCCTTTCAGCCACGCTTGCTTTCCTTTTAGAGCATTTTGTAGTAATTGCTTGTTTCACATTTTGAACTCTAAAGATGCTCTGATAACTCTCAATCAGGTCATCTGGACAGTTTCTTTTTAGTAGAAACGTTTCACCCTCAGACAGTTTCTACTAAAAAGAAACTGTCCAGATGACCTGAATGAGAGTTATCAGATTTGACACCTGGATTACTGAGTATGAACTTTCTTGTCTAAAGATGCTCGTTACCATTTTATCATCTACATTTTGTCCTTTTCTTGCTTTCCTTTATGTTAGTTTAAGAAGTTTATTTTAAAAAAATTGTCATGGGATTTGTTCATTTCCTGCAGCCAATCTTCTGAGCAGCTTAGTTTTAGTTCTCCTTTACGTCTGAAATATTTGGACATTTTGTCTGATTAAGAAATAAGTTCCTCTCCTTTACCACAACTGAGCTAAACCTGAGTTCATCAGGAAGTTAACTTCTTTTTAATTTGACTAAACAGAACAAAATGTTCTGGGAAAAGGGCTTTTCATTTTAGAAATGCATGAATGTCGAACGTTTAAAACCAAACCGTTAGGAGAAAGTAAAGGATGAAGATTTGCTCCAAGAGGAGAAACGAGAATCGTCTTTATGAGCGAACCTGAACGTTCATCTTCAGCTGCTCCGTGCGTGAACTCGTGATTTGTTGTTCGGGCACACAAACACTCAGGATGCTCCTCCAGACTGACCATGCAGGAGATGATGGCGTAGGAAACGTTCACATCTCACTGAGCTGCAGAAATTCACCGGCCTCTCAGAGGGAACGCACCGAGCACAAGCTCCTCAGCAGAGTTTATAGAGTGGCTTCCTTTTTGTTTCTTACAATAAAGATTTGCAGATTTTCTTGTTTTAATTTGGACCAGAATTTAGAAAACGTCACATTGAAGGCATGTAGGCTACAAATGGCTCTTGTTGGAGTTTTATCTGCTAATTGCCCCTCGGGGATAATAAAGATACTTGAACTTGAACAAAACATACCAGAAGCACATCACCATTTATGATTTTACCAAAAGGAACAGATTTAACTTGAACAACTTCAGCAGCTGAGGGCAGCAATGGTTTGTTTCCAGCCTCTCAGCTTCAAGCTGCGTTTGAGCCTTGTCGCTTCGTCATAACAGCCTGAAAAAGAGAAACATCCCATCAGAAATCATTCTCTCAGGAGGCGCCATCTTGTTTCAATCACATAAATATATAAATACCACACAGGAGACAACTGAATAAAGTTCTCGTCACGATTCAGTCAGCTGTGGTTTTAATGCTTCCTCTTGTTTTATTTACATGAGCTGTGAAAGAGATAACGTTGTTCATCTGAGGGAGATTCATGAGATGGAAATCTTTATCAAGTATTAGAAAGAATAAAGAAGAAATAACGTTCTCTGTAAAGTCTCCTGACTCCCTGCTGCCTTTTTCTTTTTCATGTTCCAGAATCGCCACAGGAGCGACAAACGAGTGAACAACCGAAAAGTTCAAGTGCTCATTGACAGGAAGTAAGTTTTTAAACTTTACATCACCCCAAGTTTTCTTTAACTCCTGTGTTTGTTCAAATGTCAAATATGTTACATCCTTTTATTTTGTTTTAACAGATCAAATTAGTTAAAGGTGTTCAGTGACTGCTCAAACATAATATAAAAACATACACAACAAAAATGTTTTTGTCTCTTATCAAAGCTTTATGTATCCTCAAATTAAAATATTCTGTAAACAAAATGTGTGTTTGTTTACCTACAGAAACAACCAAAGTTATAAAACCACTGTTTCTCAAGTTACGTATGATTTGTTTACATTGAGTGCGTACCCACATTTGAGGACAACGAATCAATATACAGTATTTGGAAAACTTGAGTAAACAGTTTCGCACTGCACCATTTCATAAGTTTAGGATAATCTTTTTCATGTTTGCCAAAACTTTTATCACGATATACAAATGTATTTCTTAATTTCGGCCGATAACAATATAATTTTGATATCGATATGAACAATATAAAAGCCTCAGAAAAACTGTACAAACTGTACAAATAAATGAATGTTCACCTTTTATTTGTATTTAGACTTCAAATAAATTTGAAATCACCGCCAAATAAACATAAAACTCTCAACTTTGTCAATATTAATAGTTTGAACTTTAAACAACAACATAACCTAAACGTTTGCTGCATGAGTTTATCTTTTGCTACAGCTGGGGGGGGGGGGGGTGTTGTTTCAGGCACATGTTGGCTCAAACTTTTATTGTTTTTCATCTTCTAACTCTCGCAGATTCTATCGAGTGGAACAAGTTCGATGTGTTCCCATCGCTAGTTGGAACGACTCTCCGTCACATTTTGCAGCACACTGACTGAAACCTGCAGTTTTTCAGATCTTAGATAGCCGAACCACTTCCACACCGCTGAATTAGTCTTTCCTCTCTTATCCATTGTGTCATCTGCTTTCTCTTTTCTTGTGAAAGCTTGTTCAGTCACATTCTGACGGTCATGGGCACTCATTTTGAAGCAAAAACTTACCGCACATTGTAGATTAGCCTAGCCTGCTACCACTGACTCCTTCTGGACTCGAGCTCTGCGTAACATCTACGTCACCACACACGTGTGTTGCAGCTTTTTCAGTTCGGGATGAAACTGAACTGCTTCAACCTGAACAGAAAAGGAAATGCATCGGTGAAATGCTGTAATCGTAACGTAATGTCGATTGAAATATTGAAATGTGCTTAAAACTCATATACCATTATCATTATTGAATACATATATATCGTGATATATATCGATATTGAATTATTGTCCAGCCCTAATTTGACTCCATGGTTTGCAATGAGTACTTTTAAACATTTCTTCTCTCATAAGTGTTTTCTGAAAAAGTCCTTTTGAAATATTTAAGAATCCCAAATTATGCCCTTAAATAAAAAAAATAAAAAAAATTGTTTTACTTCTAATAAATACATTTATGTTCTGTCACATATATGAATTAGCAGACAAGAATTTCACAGTAAAATTGAAATGCTGCTCTCTGTCACTTCCTGGAGTTAGATACACCAAAACATTTAATTTAAATGACCTAAAATGATACGGTTAGGTCAAAGAATCGATCTTTTTATAATATCCGTTCTTGTCGCGCAGCAGCAGGCGAAACATCTGCATGGCTCAGCTGCAGTGGCTGAAGTCAGAGACAGACTGCAGAGAGTGCAGCTGAACTGAAATGAACATGGAGCGATGAGGAAACGATAAAAGAACATATTAAAGATCTGAGGTTTGGATGTTTCAAACCTCCACATTTCTTGATTTTTCTGCAGATTTGTCCTTAATTCATTCATATTCAGCTAATTTTGTTTATCTGAAGAAAATATTTGGAAAAGTCAAGTCTAAAAACATCGGAAACAGTGAACCTGAAGGTGGGATTTTTTGTGCATGAGGTGTCCATCTGTCCTCCTGGACGTGTCTCTGTCTCCCAGCTTCTGTTGTCCCTCAGCTCAGAGCCTTATGGGAAGCAGCTGTGGGATGGTGGGAGGAGACTTCCTGTTGATAAATCGGCTCTTACTAAAAATATCATTGTAGCCTGAGGCATGCTTTTTTAAATCTATTTATTCCCCCGTTTTCAAGTTAAAAACCCTAAAGTGAGTTTAGTTTATGTACGCTGCTTCAAGGGTTTGACTGATGCTTTCTCTTGCTTTTTAAACGTTTTCTGTGCTAATGGGAGAGAGGAATTTAAAGTCACTGTTTGTTGGACCACCGTGCAGCTCAAAATTTGCAGCTTTGGTCAGCACGTACCCGCTCTGTCTGGGTACAAAAAGAAGCCACGTGCGACAGGTCTCTTCCAGTGATGGCATAGTTAACTTGGAAAATTAACTTAGTTAAGTTTCTGATTACTTGATTTGGAAAGTAACTAAGTTAGATTACAAGTTACTATTTCAGGAAAAAAATACATGCATAAAAAAAGGTATATCTTGACTTCATTAAACATAAATAATTTTTATATAAAAAAAATAGTCTGACCTCATTAAACATAAATACTTTTATAAAATATAAAGTAGTATTTCTTGACTTCAGTATCATAAAGAAATGCTTGCTTTATATAAAACAGTGTCTTTCTTGACTTCATTAAACAAATACTACTTTTGCAACAAAAATAGTCTTTCTTCACTTTGTTAAACTTAAATACTTTTTTTAAATAAAAAATATAATAAAGGCAGTCTTTCAAAGTTGTTGTTAATATACTGGAGAACTGCAACTCTGTGCCTTTAGTCTATAATTATAATTACAGACTGAAGCAAAGGGCAGTGCATTAAAAAGAACATTAGGAGATGTCTAACTTGGTAAACAGAGCAGACAATAGGTCATTTAAAAGTTGATGACCCTCACTGCTGTTGGACTCACATGAGACAAAGTCAGCGGCTGCATTTAGGAGCTTTGGCCACTTTCCAAAGATCATCGACGAGTCACGGTCACAGAAAATAAAACTTTAAAACAGGATCCTCCTACAGACAGAGCAGAAGATTCAAACCAGTGACTTGAGTTTGATTTTTATTAACTTTACTCCCATGAAACTGTTCGTTTTCAGACAAATGCACAGAGAAAATGCAGGAAAGTAGCGAGTATGAGGTTGACCTTTGGTGCCAGAGCTGATTAATGGTCCCGTACAGCTTCTTTCCTGAACCTCTTTTTAAAAACAGGAAAAGCTTGACTTTACACGATGCTGCACAAACACACACTAATTGTCTAAACGCACAATCCTGCTTTGTGCTTTCAGGCTGCGCAGCGAGAAATGGATGGACGTCCAGGTAGGAGACATCATCAAGCTGGAAAACAACCAGTTTGTCACAGTGAGTACCAGTTTCAAACACCTTGTTGGTGTTTTGTTTCCGTCAGTCCTTTTCAAACAAAGTTGGATTTGATAAGTTTTTTATTTATCCTTGACATTTATGATTTTTGTGTTTTGTACACTTTGTATTGATACCAATTAAGCAGCTGTTAACAAATTTATCATGTTAATGTTTTAATGGTATTTTGTAATGCTAAATGTTTTGTCTGCCTGCTAAAGACCCTGAAAACTGGAGTAAAATATTATTTAATTTTGTACAATTTCCATTTATTTCCTTTAAAAAGAAGAAAACTAAAGTCTTTACCAACAATCTGTATCCTCTAAAACAGTTTGTTTTTACCATTGAAATGTTGGTTACTGCTTTTTTATTGACTGATAACAATGTTGAAGTTTTATATTTAAAGCTTCTGCTATTCTATTTGTATTTTTATTAGTTGCAGGTAAAAAAAATAAAAAAATAAAAAAAGTTCCTTTACACTGTGAACCCTTTTCTTCAACTTGGACCAGTGCACCCAGAGGACTGGGGAACAGGACATTTTACAGTTTGTAAGCGCTGCATTAAATATTTTTGTGATTTCAGGCCGACCTGATGCTGCTCTCCAGCAGCGAACCGCTCAACCTCGTGTACATTGAAACAGCAGAGTTGGACGGGTTAGTAAAATTCAAAACCAAACTCTGTAATGTGTTTTACTACAACAGGTTTAGTTGTTTTACTGTGGCTCATTTGACACATTTCTATGAAGAGAATCACACAACCCGAAGGTCCTGGGATCGAACCCCAGTCGTTCCAACATCCACCTGGGACTGGATGGACTTATCATTGTATGGGAATATGCAGTGTAAACAACTTATTATTATCTGAAGTGAATAAAATTAGATACATTTTGATGTAGAAAAGACGTCTATATTGACCGTCCAATGGATGTCGGAAAAAGACGTCGTCTGGTGTTACAGTCTGCACCTGCCATGCAGACAATAGATGTGCAAAAAAGACGTTTGGGCGTCTCCTTGCTCCGTGTTTCCTGCATCTGTGGGCTGCATAAAGGTGCAGCAGGTGCTAAAATTATTTATTTTAAATAAAAATACCATGCCGATCGTGCGGCTCATCCATCGAATCAGCCAATTGTGTGTCGTGTTCAATTTTACTTTGATAAACCGTGATAGAGCTAGTCTGTGACGTAGCGAGGGACTCCTGTGCACCCATCATGCACAAAGTTCTCTCTGGACAAGACGACTTTGCAGTCACCTAAAGTTCTTATGAAGGGTCATCAGATTTCAGTGTTTTTCTTTTTATGGAACTTCTAAGTCTGCTCACACAAACTCATGTCCGTGCTGCTGTTTTTCTTAGTTCAACTCTTAGATTTTTCTTTTACATTTTATTGTTGGATGTAACTGGGACCCTGCGTTCACAATCTCGTTCCACCACATGTACCACATGTGGTGCAAATGACAATAAAGCATCTCTGAAGCTCTGAAAGTGGAAAACACACATTTTAGAAATAGATTACTGCCTCTGAATAACAACACAACAGCTTATGCATGTATTATTGTTTTTCTTAATGTTCAAAGTAATAAAAGTTATGCTCATTTTATAACATTTGTGAGTGAATAACAAAACATGCATTTACATAGTGTCATAAATATTTAATAAAGTAATTTTATACACATTTGGTATAATTATGAAACTAATTTCTCTGCAGTTTTCTTCCATTACCTTTTTTATTTCATTATTTTCCTCATGTGCCCCTCCTTCACATCACTTGTTTGTTTTGTCCTCTATTGTTCCTCAGAGAGACGAACCTGAAGGTGAGACAGGCCCTGACGGTGACAGGAGACCTGGGAGAGGATATAGAAAAACTGGCAGACTTTAACGGTAAGATCAACCAATAAATCCACAGTCCCAGGAAAGAAAACCTCTTTGCTGCTGTATTTCTTATTCGGGGACAGTGTCAACAGACTTACTGACGCTGACGCCGTAGTAAAAAATGTACACACACGCTGTATCTCTGCCGTTTATTAACCACAAACGTCATGTTTTCCATCAAGGTGAGGTGCGCTGTGAAGCCCCCAACAACCGCCTCGACCGCTTCACGGGAACGCTGATCGTCGCCGGACAGAAATACGCACTCGACAACGAGAAAATCCTGCTGCGCGGCTGCACCCTGAGGAACACCGAGTGGTGCTTTGGGCTGGTGCTGTTCGCAGGTCAGGGAGATGGTGCACCGTCAACATCATCCAAACAGAAATCTTCTGACTTATTGCTGAGTAATGTTTTTTTTTTTACTTTTCTTGTAGGTCAGGAAACTAAACTGATGCAAAACTGTGGGAAGAGCACGTTCAAGAGAACCAGTATAGACCGGCTGATGAACGTCTTAGTCCTCTGTGTGGGTGCTTAGAGCATTTCTTTTATTCTGCACAGTAGTTTTGAAACGTTTCAATAATTAAACCACTTTTTTTTTTCCAATCTAATCACATGCATGAGGTTATTAGATGAATTTGGATGATCAGCAGCATGCAGTTTTCAAGCAGACACCTCGACGCCGAGCCGTACAACAATTCATCTTTGTGCTCTCCCTGCAGATTTTTGGTTTTCTCGTCTGCATGTGCACAGTCCTGGCGATCGGGAACTACATCTGGGAGATAAACAACGGCTCAAACTTCACCGTCTTCCTGCCGAGGGAGGATGGAAACAATTCTGGGTTCTCCGCCTTCCTCACCTTCTGGTCCTACATCATCATCCTCAACACCGTGGTGCCCATTTCTCTTTATGTTAGGTAACATGACATGTCCAACTTGGCTTTTTAACTTCATATTTTAGATTTTTTTTAAAAGCACGTTGCATCCTGGATTGGCAGTGTGGAGATTATTCGTCTGGGGAACAGCTTCTACATCGACTGGGACAGGAAGATGTATCATTCTCACAGCGACACGCCCGCGGAGGCTCGAACCACCACGCTGAACGAGGAGCTCGGCCAGATCAAGTACGTCTTCAGCGACAAGACGGGAACGCTCACCCAGAACATCATGATCTTCAACAAGTGCTCCATCAACGGCAAATCCTACGGTAAAGTTAAAAAAGGTCCTTCGTTTTTAGGTTTTTAGTTATTTCCACGTTTTATAAATGTCTCAAGTTTTGTTTTTCCAGAGTAGATGTGTGTATTTATTGTGTAGTTATTCCTAATTGTCTCTGCAGGAGATGTGTACGACTACACGGGACAGAGACTTGACATCTCTGAGGTGAGTCGATGGGAATGAAAGCTGTCTGTCTGTGGGGCTTTTAGCTGTAGTAATATTTTATTTAAAAAATATCTGTCTCCTGATGTTGGTGATTAATCTTCTGGAATCAGACCTGAATCCAGTCAACCTAATGGGCTGGCTTGTCTGATCTTGTCTTAGGTAAAAAATGAAACCAGTGAGTCCAGCAGCAGAACCAGTCAGGGCCGAGGTCAGGACTTTACAGAAAAGTAAAATATTATAGTGCTTTTCATCATATTTGTGTTTTAGATTAGGTGAAAAAAACAGAAATAAATCAGTTCAAATATGTATTTTGTCTTCCAGGTGAAAATCCATCATTGTGTATTGACTTTTGTTTTGTTTGTTTTTTTGCCACAAAGGCAATAATTTCTAAAATAAATGATCATTTTAAAGAGAACATTAATGTTTCTGATGTGTTAGAGTTTTCCTTTCCTTACCTAAATTTTCTACAAATGAATAAAAGATGCATTCCTGTCTGATATTTTATTAAATATTAATTGTTTTTGACGTGAAAATGTTTAACAGCATTTATCTCAAAGGAAAAGTTATATGAATTTTACTGTATTAAAGTTCACACTTGAGAAATTGTATTTTATGTGAAAACGTAGCGTGAAACTGAGTTAAAAAAATATAATAATAATAATTAAAAATTCAGGTCCTGGACTCATTCTTCTCATTCTTCTCAGATACTAGAAGAATCCGTCCAGAGGACCTGACTTTACAGTATTTTATTTATTCTACCTAGATTATTGAGCATGCATCAGAATATTCTGCAACGAGATGTTAAAGATAAAATGAACTGAACACTAGCTAAAGGAAATAAAACACTAAAATAATGGTCAAAAGTACGGTAATAGATTTTTAGCGAAAAACACAACAATAGCTAAAGGCTAAATGTAGTAAAGGGCTGGCTAAAAGCCCAAAATAATATCCAAAAGTTTAAAGTAGCATAATTCAATTCAATTTAGTTTATTTATAAAGCACCAAGTCACAACAGAAGTCATCTCAGTGCACTGAACAGAAACATTCAAATATAATAATAATAATTTAACATTACAGGTAGTCCTCGACTTACGACGTAGATCCGTTCCTACGCGGCGGCGTAAACTGATTTTCGACGTAAGTCAGAACGTACATAAATAAATGTGACGTACCTGTTTTACCAAGCGCGTAAACCGATTTTCGACGTAAGTCCATGGTGATGGCCTTCCTT
>JARVGQ010001777.1:5062246-5072620 GCA_031762355.1 Hypsolebias martinsi | reverse complement strand
AAAAACAAAAGAAAATGCCAGATCAGGGATGAAGAAGGGGAATTTTATAATACGTTGGTGTCGCATACAAAACAGTCCGGCGCCGGGCAGTTTATTGTGTGACACTGCGCTTGCGAATGCGGTCATAAAATTTGAGCTTTGCACGTACATGCCCTGCGAGGCTACACATCTGCCTCTGCGTACGGATGGCGTAGAGCGGCGTACGGCCTTACGCAGAGCTATACTGGGGGCTTAACTCTGACCACGGTAATGATCAGCAGCCTAGAGTTTAATGCAGCTGAAGTGAAAGAATGTAAGGGGAAAATAGCTATTATGGAGTCGGAAGTATCCAGTCTACGAAAAGAAGTGACTGAACTCAAAGCTAACTCCAGAGAACTGGATCGTTATAAACAAAGATGGAACCTGAGGATCAGGGGGATGAAGGAGACGGTGGAAGAAAACATTCAGCAGGACGTGGTTCAACTCCTGCGGAAAGTTGCTCCAGAATGGGCGGACAAGTTGTTGATGTAATCAACAGTGTTGATTACATCAACACAGTTCATCGGCTGGGGAAGAAGGAGGAAAGTCGACCCCGACAAATTATTGTACAGTTTACCAAATGGTTGCACAAAGATGGCCAATGGAAAATGACTAAAAAGTCTCCGATCTGTGAGTCCGCTGGTGTTTTACGGAGGATCTGACAAAAGAAGACTGACTGGAGAGAGAGAAAATATGGCCCCAGATCTTGCAGGCAAGGAACGCAGGGGAACGGGCCTACTACTGCAGCCCGTTTGGATATATAAAAACGGCCGTCGCATCTATGACAAGGACTAAACGTTATTGAAGATATTTTCTAAAGATGTTATTGTAAATAAGTTAGAAATAAATGTGTCTTTCAGTTTTTTGTTTTGAACCTAGAGGGACACACACACTACTTTTTTTCTATTAAAATAGCGGGGCAAAAAAGGAGTTAGTTCTTAAAATAGTTTGTGTTTTTTTTTTCACATTTTCTTAAACTGTTACTGGTCAAACAGCACCAATGCTTAAAACAAATTGGTCTTTTATTTCTTTGAATTCAAGAGGTCTCAGGGACAATGCGAAGAGAAAAGCTTGATTTTTATTTTGTAAAGGGCAAATAGCACAGTGCACGTTTCTGCAGGAAACCCACTCATGTGACTCAGATGCCAACTGGTGGTCAAACCGATGGGGGGAGAAGATCTTGTTCAGCCATGGCTCGAATCACTCTGGCGGAGTAGTCAATTGTTTTAAGAGATGTTGCGGAAAAGTTGTTGCTTCCAAAACTGATGAACTCGGTCACTGGATGGCAGCTGTGTCAAATGTTGAAGGATATTTTTGTTATTGTGCAATGTTTATGGATATGCAAATAACAATCATAATAAGTAATTATTGCTAAAGCTAACTGATGTTATCTCTGAATATAAGGAAATGTATTGTTCAAATTTGTGGTGGTAGGTGGTGATTATAATTTATCACCAGATGACTGACAGGACAGATGTCCTTCCAGATGTCTTACTGAAACCTTGAATACGACTTTATTTGAATTTATCAATTCCAATTATCTCATAGATGTATGGAGAGACCGAAATCCTGGTGTTTGTCAGTTCACTTGGATCTAATCGAATGGTAGCATAAAATGTAGGATAGAGTTATGGTTAACCACACTGGAGGTAATCAGATATGTTTCCATCTCTTCTGCTCCTTTAAGAGATCACTGTGTAATATCACTTAAATTAAACCCAGCTAATTGGAAACCAGTTAAAAAGATTACTGGAAATTTAATGCAGAATTATTAAAAGGTGAGGGATATGTCTGTATAATTAAAGAAATTATACAAAAATTAAAAAATGACCAAACCATAGCAGTATTAGTAAGAGATAAGAATATTTTAAATTTAAGGTGCGTGAATTCTCATATACATTCAGTAAACTGAAATACACAAGAAAATGAACTTGAGACTCAATTGGTGCAAAACATAAATTATTTATGTAAACTGTCTGAAATCACTGAAGATGACAAATCTGAGTTTATAAGACTGCAAAATCAATTAGATGTAATAATTGTAAAAGGGCACATGTTGCCTACATTGCGTCACAAGCTAAATGGATAGGTGTAAAAAAAACATATTCTAGAAAAGAACCGGCAAGAAAGAAAAAATATAAACGCATTAATCATAGACAGGGGTCTGCAACCTGTGTCTCTGGAGCCACGTGCGGCTCTTTGGTTCCTCTGAAATGGCTCTTTCAAGCTTTGACCAAAACTGAAAAAAATTTTTTTTGATTATTATAACAACTAAAAGGGCTAGTTTTAACAGTTTTCCTGTAATTTATTTTGCTAATATATGAGTACCAGAAACATTACAAAGAGTGAAACATACTTTCACTTTATGCTTTATTTCTTCAAAGTAGGATACGTAATTTTTCTACCCTGTTGAGGTAAACTGACTAACTATGAAAAACAACCTTCAAGATTCTTAACGTTAAACTACCTCAACGAGATCATGCAGTGAAGGAAGACAGAGTCAAAAACAACAGCCTGAGAAGTAGTTCTGAATTCAGACAAAGATTTATTTTACCTTTACAGCACTGAAAAGGGAGACGGTCTCACATGCACCTTATGTCCATCAAAAACACGTCTGAGTTACCAATGTCTTTGCTTCGTTTAAGTACAGCGTTATTAGTTACATTGGAATTCCTTATCGTGATGTTGTTTCTCTGGATTAACTGATGCTCCTGGGCTTGGTCTGGCATGGTCTCGTTTTCTGGCCACTGGCCCCACTGACAATGGTCTGTTCTAGCAAGATTATAACAGTCTCTGGTTCTCTTGTGCAAAGAGTTACACACATCATGAACTTCAATGACGTACATCATGACTTTGCAGTTTTTACCATGTATAGAGAGATATCCATGTGACAGCGTCTTATTCTAATAAAGCATAACATTAAAAGATGACTTTATACAACATTCCCCCTTTTGGTCCCTCTAAAAGGGACTACCTCTTTGGCTACAGACATCTGTCCCTCCCAAGTGCCCAGAACTTTTGCTGGAAAAAGTCCCAGGGCTGATGGTTCTCTGTTGTTGGAAGGAAAACACGACATCGCTTCATGCCCCTGTGGCAATGTCCCTGTGGGCTCACATCAGCATCCTTTAAGAAAGTAACTCAAAAATGAAACAAGTAAACAACTTCAAAATAAATGCACATGAAACCAAACAAGCTCTTTATGAGTTTACAGTCCTTTGTGGACTGAATACAACAAAAGGCATAAAATGAGTAAAAGTTTTTCAGGTGGTATGAAAGGTACTCTGATCTTATCTGTAGCCCAGAAAAGCTGTAACATCATCTCAGTTCCAGTTATTGTGAAATACTTTCAGCACTAAAATCACACTGTATTTTCTTTTAGCTGGCTGTCATACATATTGTTTCCCACTGAAATCAGTGGGGTGTAATCCTCATCATTTAACTCAAAATGGGTCTGGTGTAGGTTGATCAGAGGGTGCTCTTGAGTCGTGATGCTCCCATTGTTGCTCAGTATACAGAAATACTAAGACCCAAATTGTCCTAACAGCAGGGATCGTTGTTTTCTTCACTGGTTTTGAGACGATTCCTCTTATAAAAGAAGCCCCCTTTGTACGCCAGACTTCCCCACAATGACGTTAAGGGTCAAGTACTTTCTGCAGCTTGCAGTGGCCGAGGTGTATCCAGCTGGGACGTTCAGCAATTTTCACAGCTGTGGGTGTACTCAGCAGCACCTGGTAGGGTCCTTCTCAACGTGGGCTGGCTTTCTGGGGGTGGGAGTAGTTGGGCCACTTGTCCTGACAAAGTGGGGTGCTCCGCTCGAACAACTCGGTCTCATCCTGGCTCAGCGATCGATCCAGCTCCTTCTGCAGGGGTGCACTGGCTGCACCGGTGTTGCTCTTCCTCTGGAGATAGATGGCGTATGCTGTTCTGTCCACCATCTGGTGGGGTCCTGTCCACCTTCGTTTAATCACCTTCAGCAGGACCCACTCCGTGGCGTGCGACCTCCCTGCTTCTTCTCTCTCCTTCTGTTTTGTCACCTGTGAATCAAAGCCTGACAACAATGTTCTCAATTCTTCAAAATATGATTTGTACCTGTATCCCTCCGTTTCTTCTCCCAGGGTCAGAGCAGTTGCTGGACCTGGAAACTGCCTTCCTTTACTCACCACCTCTAAGAAAAGCTGCAAACATGAAATCTGCAATCTTCTGCTTCATTGTCTAGGGGTCTTGTCTAATTCTATCCTAGTTGGTTCACCATGTGGTTCTCCATAGGTCATGTGATGTTCCCTGTGTTAGTACTTCCTATTTGGTGCTTGTAATGTTTTAATCAGCTTCTTCTTCTTCTTAATGATGTCAGTATAACTTTCATAACAATAGACTACCCTAGGAAAATAATCATATTCCAAAGTCATCAATCTAATGTCAGCCCTCTAAGGCAGATGGCTCTGTATTTTCTATCTCTACCACTAAAGGGGTTTGTTAATATAAAATATTTCATTATTACTTTTACACTGTAATGGTTTTATAGTAAAACAACATAAATCGCATTCCCTTTGTACTTTCATCCTCTTTTTCCACGTTAAAAAACCTGAACCTCAGACAGATGTGTTAGATTTCAACTCCATCTGCCCCTAAAACCTTCACATTCGACTTTTCCTTTAATCACCACAATCCTTACTCTGGATCTTCCTAGAAGAAGCAAAGTTATTTCTCACAAGAAAACATAACATGTGATTACAACATGCAGTGAAAACCAGTAATCAGAAGAGTTAAGGTTTAGTGGTGAATATTTGGCATGAGTGATGTTAATTTTTAGTTAGGATGATGAATTTTATTTGGCTTACCTCCTCCTGTCTGTGGGAAAAAAATTAGTAAACGAATGCGAAGAAAACATAATTCATGTGATTACCTCATTCATAAAAAGTACAATATAACATAAATTTTTTTAAACATTGGCATATGAAGCTATGGAAGTAAAATAAGTTTTAATCATCCCTCCAGATACCTGTTTGGGTGAGACAGAAACAAGGGAAGAATTCACAAAACATATCTACTGAGCCTGTCCATCAGTAGTAAAACATGTGGTTAAAATACTTTGTTCATGAAACCTTTATCAGCCCAATTTATTTATTTAAGTCAAGTCCAGTCAAGTCAAATGTATTGAAAAATTCAGAATCACCACATTTCTGATTAACCTTTGATCAAATCCACTTCAGGAGTCTGTGTTTTGATCCTTCTGTCTAGGGGCGTCCCCTGTGAGGCTTCTGGAATCTGTACACATTTCAACAGAAGAAAAATAAATACTTTTGTTACATAGATATATACAAGAGCAATGTCGTTTGTAAGCTTCTGATTTCTCCCACTTTTTCTAAAACAGTACAGTGTGTCCTTTTTCATTCGAGGTTGCGTAAGGCCTTTGTACAAATGTCAATGTGGTTATCTTAAATGAACCTTTAAACACCTCAGTCTTATGATTGGCTTGTTGTTTGTTTTGAATATGTATGTATGTTCATTTTATTTGTTCATTTTTTTGTATACAATACCAAGCAATCCCATAAATGATAACATACAAAACATAAATAATGGAAGGTAGCAGAACGAAGAAAAAAATCCCACAATATCTGCCCCTTCCTTCAATCAGTTCAAACAATAGTAATCTTCCAGTAACAGAACCAAACGAACAACTCTTACCAACTTTCCAACTAATACAAAACTAAGAACCAACTAACCTCCAATTTCTTTCTAACAATACAAAACACATTAAGTTACTTCATATATATATATTTTAACAATTCAGTTTTAATCGTTTTCTTAAATGTACACTTTGACTTGACATTTTCAACTTCTTTCTCCAAGCCATTCTATAATCCAGTTCCCTGGATTGAGGTAGACCGTCCCTTTAAACCAGTTTTGAATTTGGGTTTTACAAACATCTCTGTCCCTTCAAGATTACAACAACTCTATCTTTTAACAAAATGTATTTGGATATTTAAAGGTAGTGCATTATTCTGAGCCCTATACATAACTGATAAGATATTATAATCTACCAAATAATGGAACTTCAATAACTTCAGTTGATAAAATAATGTGCTTGATGGATGACAGTAATGCTTTCTAGTGATAATTCTTACAGCTCTTTTCTGTAAAACAAAAATAGGCTTTGTAATTGTTTTACACGCTTTCCTCCAAACATCAATACAATAAATTAAGTGTGGAACAATGATTGTGTTATACAATAAATACATCTGACCTACTTGGGAAGATTTCATATATCGGTAAAATCAGACAATTCCAAAATATACATATCACATAACTAAACTGAAGTTCATCAGCTGGACTGTAGGTGGCATTAACTCACCGGCAAAAAGAACCAAAATCATCTTATCATCTCAAAAAATGTTAAAAAGAACAGGAGCAAAAACAAAACAAAACAAAACAAAAAAAACGAGCGAGTCAAAGCGGAGCTCCCATCAGTCAGTGCAGCCATACTGCGGCGCACGTGATGTCACCCGTATGCCACAGTAATCCTGGAGAGCACCCAAGATGGTGTCAAAGTGCAGCTTTAGGAATTACAGAATCTAATCAGACGAGTTGGAGATGCTGGAAACATCTGGGAGAGAAGGTTTGAAGCGTCTGCGACCGATGCAAGGAAACCGAGGACCACCCTGAAGGTTTCAAGACGTTCTGGAGCTGCTCGTCGGCTAGTTGTCGAGAGCCCAGACTTGTAAACCGGATCATTGAAAGACTGGTTTCAGAACTCTGGTGTTAATAAATACAAACACAAGCAGGTTGTTTCAATAACTGAACAAAAACTCACAAATACGTCACTGAATAATCCAGTTTCACCATCGGCACCGACTCAACTTGCTTCTTTCATAAAAAGAGCGGTCACTTTGGTTTGACGTCACTTACCAACTGAAAATGTGTTGAAAATAACCAGTAAAATGAGTCACCGTGTTTTCAGACCCGGTGGTCATCATGTTGGTGATCCACCCTGACGGAAACCAGTGTTTGCTGGGAAGGAAGAAGGTCTTCCCTGCAGGGATGTTCTCCTGTCTCGCAGGATTTGTGGAGCCTGGTAAGATGACGCAAACGACCGAAACCCGCTTTGAACCTACCGGTCGTCTAACGGAGCGGGCGTCTCTGCAGGGGAGGCGATCGAGGAGGCGGTGAGGAGGGAGGTGGAGGAGGAGAGCGGCGTGAAGGTCGGTCCGGTTCAGTATGTCTCCTGTCAGCCCTGGCCCATGCCCTCCAACCTCATGATCGGCTGCCTCGCCGTTGCCATTTCCACCGACATCAAGGTGGACGAGAAGGAGATCGAAGAGGCTCGCTGGTTTTCACAGCAACAGGTACAAATGAAAACTCTGTGAATCACATGTTCACACAACTATTCATGTTTTTTGTTTGTATGACTGGTTTTACCAAAACGTTGGGTTCAGAGGTCGACCAATCACCGTAGCTTTTTTTTAATGGCTGATTTTAAGAAACGACGAAAACAGTCAATAGATTAATCGATCCATCTTTAGTTGTGTCGACCCTTGTGCAAACACTCCTGAGTAAAAACGTCTCCAGTTTCACAATAAAACTGGACTTTGTCTTTTAACTCTTCACTTTGAAAGATTTATTTTAAACGTCAATAAAACCGGATGAGCACGTAGGATCAACGATAAACATGTATGCTACAAGAGAGAACGATGTTTCTGATTTTATTTATTTATTTTTTAGGTGATTGATTCCTTGTTCGGAGGAGCCAGCCCGGCTTTCTTCGTCCCCCCCAGACAGACGATCGCCCACCAGCTGATCAGACACTGGGTCGGTGTGAACGCTAACCTCTAACTCCAAACCTTGGAGCCACGATGAACCACAGACTGAACCGAAACTTCAGATTCAGGACAACAAGCCCTCTGCTGTTAACCCATTAGGATCTGGAGATCGAGTCGTGTGATGCTTAAATATTTCTACTGGCTCACAGGTGGAAAACACTAAAGACGAACTGTGCAAACAGGACTGAGAAGTTCTTGCATCAAAGGTGGAGAAGTCCTGAACACCAAGGAGTGAAAAGTAACATTTTATAATTGAAATGAAACAAATATTTAATTATCAGTTGTTATTAATAAAATACTGTATATACATGAATACATGATCTGAGCCTGTTCCTATGGAGGGTGGAATGTGACAAAAATAAATAAATAAATACATAATTAAATGTATCATTTAATTAATAAATGCATCATTAAATAATAAAATATACAATTAAATTATTAAACACAATTAATTGTATATTTAATGAATTGATTATATATTTAATAAGTAAATGATACATTAAATTATATATTTAATTTTGTCACATTCCACGAGTATACAGTATTAAATAAAAAAATACAATTAAGTGTTTCATTTAATTAGTAAATACACAATTAAATAAATATACAATTAAATTATTAAATATACAATTAATTGTATATTTAATTATTTGATGATGGTTTTAATAATTAAAATTATAGATTAAATTATATATTTAATTTTGTCACTTGTGGAACAAGTATGGAGGGAGTAAACTAAATAAAAAATACATAAATGTATTGTTTAATTAGTAAATACATAATTAAATCATTAAATATACAATAAAAATATTAAATACACAATTAATTGTATATTTAATTATTTGATTATGTATTTAATAATTAAATTATACATAAATTAATATGTATTTATTTAAGTTGCTCACATTTGACCCTCCATACAATGGAGAATGGAATGTGACAAGATTTAATAAATAAATCATGAAATAAAAAAATGAAAAGGTATATTTATTATTTCATGGGACATTTCATTAATTAATTGTGTATTTAATTATTTAATTGTCTATTTAATGATCTATTTACTAATTAAATTGTATATTTAATTTTGTCACATTTCACCCTCCATATGTTCTTGGGTCTAAGTCAATATTATAATAAACACATTGATAAGAGTTGGTTCACAGAAAAGTTTCAAACTTTTTCCAAACATCAGATTTAGAGCTTTAACAAAATCCATATGATGTGATAAAATGTTCAAGACTGTAAATAAATTAATAAATGTGTGCAATAATGCATTTCCTGTATGGTTTTTCAACCGTAAGCTCAAAATGATGTTGGATTTCTCTAAAATACTCATTTAGAATGCCGTCACATGGGCCTGTCGTCAGGTATCATCAGATACTCCATGTCACAGGTCAGATCCGTGTTGACGTGATCGTACGGCTGATGTGCGAGCAGCTGCAGCTCTCTGATTGGTCCGGCGTCGCCAACGCTCGCTGCGCTCACACTGATGGCTGACGTCTGAACGTCGAGGCTGCTGACTGGCAGAGGAGAGACGACCTCACGCTGGTCGTCTGATGACAGCTGGTCGCTTGAGCCCACGACGATGAGACGTTTGTTTCCGAGAAGATCCGTCACCTCAAAGTCTTTCATATCCAGGGTGCTTCTCTCGCCGTAGTTCTGAGGAGAGGAATCACAAACGGCGATAAAACTCGAAAAAATTATTTCTTATTTTTGTTTCAGAGTCATGCTTCTTGACGTTTACGAAGGTAAAGCTCACTTTTGTGATCCATGCCTACTTTTAGTTAGTTACATGTCGTTCTTGTCGTCACGAATGTTGATTTGGCATTTTTGCACCACCTTTTGAAGCCGAATGGCAAACTATGAATTCCAACACAAACGTTAATGTTGAGGCCTTTTAAAAGTGCAGTTTGAAAGAGTTTACTCCACTAGTTTTCCAGATTGATTAATATATAAAGTGAGCACTCAAAGTACTTTTATCAGCAAAGTTTACTCAACAAATCAGTGAACACATGCACTAAACATCAACATCGCCGGCCTTAACATCATGTTATTCTATTATCAGTCACCAGATATTTATGTAAAGGAAGCAGCCATGTACACATTTTGCTTCTATTTTTTTTAAGGACATTAACCATCAATATGAGAGAAAATGTTTAAGTTTTGTTTCTTTTTGTTATGACATGGCAGTGGTGGGATATTTACGGTAAGTACATTTTTCATGTATCTTCACTTAAGTAGAGTTAAACGTGGTTACTTTCGACTTTTACTCCACTACATTTTACATGAAGTAGCTGTACTTTCTACTACACTACATTTCTATGAACTTGAACAATAAATTCTTGCTGCAATATTAAAATGTGTCAGTTCATGATGTTAGGAGACAAGAGATTTATGGCTCAACCCTCGGGTCCAAGTTTTGAAAATGGTGTCAGGAAGTTAAAATATTGTTCACTTTTGATCCATTACAAGTTGACTAGACAGTATTTTAACTAGAGTTGAAGACAAACTGGAGTTGAAATGATCAGATGTTCCTTTG
>JARVGQ010001777.1:5026169-5036589 GCA_031762355.1 Hypsolebias martinsi | reverse complement strand
GTCAAAGCTTGAAAGAGCCGCTGCAGAGAGACCAAAGAGCCGCATGTGGCTCCAGAGCCGCAGGTTGCAGACCCCTGGTCTTGAAGAACAGTAGCTAAAACCTACAAACAATATAAATAATACGCTGAGGCAGAGAGAGAACAATGACTCAGCACTCTCACTAAGTGCATCGCTGCGTATTCGGTGATGAACCATAAAATAAAACCTTCCTCTCTTTACCTGAGTGAAGGGTTGAGGGATGGGAGCGGCCATCTTGTCTTTCCTCGGCCGGCCCTTCTTCCTCTTCTCCACCACCTCGCCACCGTCCATCAGCAGCTCGGGTTTCCTCTTCCCAAACACCAGATTTTTGTTGATGGCGGCCATTTTGTCCTCGCTGTCGCTGCTCGTATCTTCTTTGGTTTTGGCGTCTTTCTGGGCAGAGACGACGTCCTTTGGCCTGCTGCACGAGCAGAAAAGAAAAAGATGAGTTTTTCCTTCACGTTTTTATTTCCTGCTCCACCGAGTCAGTCACCTGTCCAGAGGTGTGAGTCCGGCAGTGGAGGCGATGGCCGATGTGACCCCTGGGGTGGCCTTCGATCTCTCCGTGAAGCGTGAGTCCAGGGCTTTCATTGGCTCGATCTTGGACGCAGATGTGAGCAGCAGACTGGACTTCACACTGAAACCAAACGTTCATGTTGTAAGTGGAAGGACAGAAGAAAGATCCAAATAAAAACATTAACAGAGTGCAAGGTGTCCTCTGAGCCGTCCTCGTACCCTTCGTTGTTGTCCTCCAGGCCTTTGTTGGCGCTGCTGGCAGGAGGTGAAGTGAGCACGCCGTCCTGGTTGGGCCTGAGACCCAGAGAAGAAGGCTGTCCCGGGCTGGAGTCAGAGTTCAGCTGCGGGGGGAGCTGGTTGGACATTGAGGAGCCCGAGGGCAGAATAGGAGCACTGTTGAACAGAGCTGGTGAGAAATCCCTGCAGGAAACAGGACAAGAAAGAAAGAAGCCTCAACGATTGATAGCTCTGCTTCTAATGCTCGTTATCATCACACATGGCTGCAGGTAAAGGTTTGTCTGTATCTTTACCAAAACGTCTCAAGCTCACCGGATGAATTTTAATAAAACTCTCAGAAAGTTTTCAGTCGATGTCATCTTTGGACTCAACCCAATTCAAGATGGCTAACGTAGCTAACTAATCTTCGAAAACACAAAAATGTCTAATAACTCAGCAAATTTTACAGATACTGTACAAAAATTTGGTCTGGAAGTAGCTGAATATTGCCCTGAACAAATACTGTACTCTTGAGTGTATCGCACATTAGCTTAAAACGTTGGCATTAACTGTTGGAGCTAACCGTTTGTTGAGCCTCATATTTGGAACATTTCTGGTGAAAACTAACACGAACCGTTACTCTTCAAACACCCTCTTTAAGGTTTTTACGGTACAGATGAAGTATTAGTCCTGCAAACAGCAGGTGGTGCAGCGTTTCTTACCCCGTGTCCAGCTGAGCGATACAGAGGGGCGTGATGCGTCTTCTTCCGTCCGCTGTTCTCGTCTCCACCTGCTTCTTTAAAAGGTTCTGGAAACACCAGAGAAGAAAATCATAATAATTAAATTCTGCTCCAAAGACATTACAGAAGGCGCTTAGTTTAAACGGTTTACAACATACAAACTTAAGGTCCAAGTAACGAAAAAAATAATAAAAAAAGTGCAACTACAACATTGCTGACATCAGTTTAAACAGGTTTGTGTTTACCGTATTTTCAGACTATAAGGCGCATTAAGCAAAATAAGTTCATTTTGACAGATTTTTGAGCACCGTGTACCACATAAAATCGGTTCGAGGTCAGTAAGCACAACCAGAATTAATACACAAGACGCACTGGATTTTAAGGCTCACAGTCGATTTTTTGAGAAAGTTAAAGGGTTTTAAGTGCGCCTTATAGTCCGAAAAATACGGTAATAGTTTTGTTCGTTTTATTTAGTCTGTTCCACTAAAACCCCTAATAAATCAGCCATTACTGCATAAAAATTAAAGTTGACTCAAAAGTCTAAAACCTTGAAGAGAAGTTTCTAAATGACACCCCTGTTAATAAACCATTTTAAGAGGTTAATGTAAGTATGAGTTTAGCTGCAAAAACACACTGGATGAACATTCTGCCCAGCTCTTGGTGGTCTGTGGTGCATGCTGGGAGTTCTACCTTCCTGATGTCCTCCAGAGACTCTCCGTTCATCACGCTGTTGACTTTGGGAGCGGAGGATTCTGGTCCAGCGCTGGCCACTGCCGTGTTGGCCTGAGCAGAGTTCTGTCGCTCCTGTTGGTACTTGAGCATCTCGGGGTTCTCGATGATGGTGGTGGCCAGCTGAGCCTCGGTGTTGGTTATAGCCAGACTTTTACCGTACATGTTCTGATGGATGGTGTTCTGTGCAGGGAGAGAGAGAGATGTCTGAGTCAGGTTCAAAGAAGACTGGAGAAAATAAACGAATGCAGACTAAAAATACAGACTGAAAAGCAGAAAGACGATAAGGACAACCACAAACACGATGGTAAACATCAATGAGCTGTTATGAATTTAACCTGAAACACTGTATTAAAAAGGAGATAAAATTACTCCACAAAAACATCAGGAATGAAGATTATTATTTCACAATGTTGTTAAAAGCTAGTTTTAACGTAAGCAAAGTAAAGTAAATAAGTAATTAAATAAATACAGTACAGGGTGTTTTGTGTCATGTTTTGTTACTTATTATTTGTTACTTTAACTTTTGGAACTGCTGAAAAACTTTTATTTTTTATACGTCATGATAATTAAAAATATAGAGTAGGAAAAAATGGCCCTTTAATTGTGGCTAAATTTAAATCACAGAATAAGACATAAAAATTTGTTTCTGCATTTCTCCCCAAAACTGGGTATAATCCTAATCCAAACAGAAAGATGCATCTAGTGTTTTTTCCAATTATTTATGATGTAAATGCTTTTTAAAAAATTTTTATCGTTTGTTATCATAACATGAAGAAGAAGAAAAAAAAACTCCTAACAATTTAATTTAAATTATTTAATTTAAATATTAAAAATGTTGCTTTTAACACAGGTAGTTTGGGATCCTCATGAAATCTAAAATTTTATATTCCTGACTTTTTCTGACATCATGAGAGGTCCACAGATTTGTTTTGCTAACCAAGATACTTGAAAAGTCATTTTGAATCCTGTTTTTTTGTGTGTTTCTAACAAGGATTTCTTGACATCGTTTGGATATTGGTATTTCCCAGCTGATACTGAAGGTTGCTTCGCTAACGTGCACAAAAAGTAGCAAAAATAAAAAAAAATTGGGCTTTTCTGCTCAAAATCCCTGTTGGTTGTTGGTCCTGCTCAGAAAAAAACTTCAACACGTTATTTAGGATATTTTACAGGTAGATGTTTTATTCAAAAGACCAATAGATTTCTTACCCATAAGCTGCTATATTCAGACCCATCTGCTCACAACAGACTCATGTTCAGGCTGCTGTTTAATACACCATATTATATTATATTATTATTGTTTAGTGTACATCTTAGATCCTTGTATGCAGTTTCTTTTTTTATAGTTTATACAGTATTTTTGCTATTTTTGGGTGTAACTTGGTCCTTTAGTACACAATTTTGTTCCACCTCATGCGCCACATGTGATGCAAATGACAATAAAAGTCACTTTGAACCTTGTTAAGGTATTTATAGATCATATTTTGAGAAAATTCAATTATTCCAAATTGTTCTAACAGTATCTCACTACAGCACCTTGCAGCGTAATCCTCTGTTTGATGTTATGGATCACATTTTTAAACAAACCAGAGTAGTGATTTCTTATTTTAATTTTGTGGCGTTACCCAGAAACTCGTTAACAGCTATGATCATTGCTCAATTTTAAAATACCAAGATATAACTTTATGTTTTCAGATTTAGTACAAAAAATATTTTTTTCTCGCAGCAAAGACCCAGACAGAACTGCATAAAAAAGAGGGTTTGATGTGATTTTTTTTGGAACATCTCTCTTATCAACACAATGAAATGAGTGAGTTTCAGTCGGGCTGCGTCGATGCAACATTTTTAAAAAGCTCTTTCCCAGAGCAAATGGCTTTAATATGATACATAGTTCACTTTTGGTCCAATATTTTGTTGTAAAACTAATTTATCATTCAACAGAAACAAAACTAAAAAGAATTTACAAGTTAAAACCTCAACAATAAATGATCTGTTATGATATGTTTTACCTTCTCTTCCTCATTCAGAGGGTCTCCTAGTTCGTCCAAGGAAAAGTCCAGGTAGGCCACAGTCCCGTCCATCGAACACACCAACATCCCAAGACCTGTCAGAGTCCTAACACACACACGGACACACACACACACACACACACTTATTAACAATAGTTTTGTAACAAACTCCAAGAAGTGGCATACATTTTCAGCAGTGTCCAAATATTTTATACGACTGCAATAATAAATAATACTATCATCATCATTACTGTTTTAATGTGGGCTTCATTTGATGTTTAGGGCTGCCCAAAGGTTGTAAACTCACCAAGAAATGTCCATAATGGATTTGTCGAACAGATCATGGATGACCACCAGAGGACGCTTCAGTGAGGTGAGCTGAGGAAAAGACAGAGACTTTAAATGTTTGGATGCAGTGAACAGCTGCTAGAAGTGGCTGCGGAATCATCGGAGACGCAACATTGAAATAATGTTAACTGCAATCAGGTCTGTTAAATTCCTCAGATGCTGCTGCATCAACAGGGTAGGCTAACTCGACACAAAAATCACTGCAACTTTGATGCTGAGTCTGAATCATCAGATGGACACATCTGGAAACGGTTCTCTGCGGACTGACCCAGACGGAGAGCGACCGGTCTTTGCTGCCCACGGCGCAGCAGCAGTACGGACAGCCGGGCTTTGGAGAGCTGCCGTTCTTCTGCTTCTTCTTAAAGATCTTTGGATTGAATTTCTGCAAACACAGACCCCGGGTCAGTGGGAATGTTGCTACTGTTCATAGTGAAAATCACACTAAAAGGCTGGATAAGCGCCTTACCACCACGGTGACGGCTTTACGGTGACCCACGAAGTCCATGTTCGTCTTCCAGCCGTCTCTCTCCACGATCTGAGCGGTGGGGCCGGAGTTGTTCATGGCGTGAGCCGACACCAGATACTGACCATCTGGAGACCAGGACAGACGCAGGACGTGGGTCGTTCCGCCACACTGAAGAAAAAAGAAAATATTCAAACATACATTTAGTCAACTGAAGGAAAAAAGAGACTAACAGATGTTCCAGCAGCATCTGTACCTCTGAGAAAGGTTTGGTGATGTTGGCATCCATCTGCCAGTCCACAGTCCTCCACACTTTGAGACTGTGGTCATCGGCCTGGGAGGCGATGTACTTCCCCACTGGATCCCAGGTCAGGCCTTTAACCAGCCCAGTGTGTCCTCGCAGGCAGGTGACCATCTCTGAGGAGACATGATGGAAGCAGAAGCATGAAGAGTGGGACACTCTGCACTGTGGTGCGACTTTTAACAACAAAATGAGACCATGACAGATGGGACAGTACAAAAAGCTGAAGGTTTAATTGATTATTATACTGTTACTGATTCAATGTCCCTTTTAGAGGCAAACAAAAGGCTCTCTTCCTTCCAAGTTCTTGAAAGAGATTATTTCAATACTGTAGGTTTTTGTGTCTTAACTTTTTAAACTCTTGCCTTATTTTAGGAACAAAATATTGGACCGCGGCTTTTATACATACTGTGGTTGGGCCCCCAGAACTTTCTGTCATGATGAGTACTCTTTCTTCTACTGCTCCTCTTTCTTGTGGTGTGCCACAGGGCTCTTTTCTCAGTCCTCATCTTTTTTTTTTTCTCTGTTTAGGTTGCTACTTGGATCACTTATAGCCAGACATCACTTTTCTTTTTACGGCTATGCAGATAATTCACACTTTTATTATTTTTATTTTTTTTGCCTACCAAGCCTAAAGGTACTAACCTTCACACTTCTTTTACTGACTGTATACTGACATTAAACGGTGGCTTCATCAAATTTTTCTGTTTTGAAATGAGGGAAAGCTGTGTAGATATTCTTTGGTGATAATGTTCCTGTAACTTTGGTGCTTTGACATCCAATTTTAGACCCAGAGTTAAAAACTTGGAGGTGACCTTTGACAAGGATTTGAAGTTTAACAAACATATAGCCTCTGTAGTCAAGGTCAGCCTTTATCACTTTAGTCTTTTAACCAAGGTCAAGCCTTTGAAATCATCCAGCTCAAGGTTTGACTACTGCAATGTTCTGTATGTAGGTATCTCCCAATCCTCCATCAGCCGTCTTCAACTGGTCCAATATGCTGCAGCCAGACTTTAACCAACACTCCCAGATGTGAGCACATTATCCTTGTTTTAATTTCTCTCCACTGGCTTCCAGTCCATTTTGGAGTTGATTTTAAACTTTTTTAATTCACTTTTAAAGTTCTTAATGGTCTTGCCCCATCTTATTTAACTTGTCATGAGTGTAACATTAAGATCAACTAATACATTTTTCCTGTTTGTCCCCAAGTCCAAATACAAACGTTGGGGTGACTGGGCCTTTTCAGTCACTGCACCCAGACTGTGGAACAAACTACTTCAGGATTTGTGCTCCATCACTGATCTGGCTCTTTTTAAATATAACCTTAAAAACTTTTAATTCAGGCCTGGCGGCTCGCTGGCATGTTTTTATTGTTTGTTTTTAACTTTTGTATTGTGAAACACTTTGTGCACCTTTCAACTGTTGGAAAGGGCTCTATAAATAAATATTGACTGAAAAAAATGCTCCAGCTTCTTAAATATGAGAAGAACTTTTTTAAATTATACCAGTAAAAATAATATTTTACAATGACCATTATGATGTTATACCAAAAAATATAAAAGTTAGTATGGAAAAACTGCAGTGATATTTAGAGTTTTTTTTTTTTTTTATTATTATTTATTTTCATTTTCATTTAGACAGTATATAGCAAATATATTTTGTGATTTATCAAATTAATCTATTTTAATACACATTTAGTCTTGCATTTCAGGTCTAAATTTTTCAATAAGAAAAAATAAAATAAAGGGGCAGATGTGTTCAACAAGAAGTCTAAATAAATAAGATGATGCGAACCTTTAGTTTTACATCTGTTCAATAAGAATTAAACAAATATATAAAATATATCATCAAGTCTGTGTAGAATTCAGCACTACAGTATTTGCTGAAGACAGATGTGTAAAAATCTCTTATTACTTCTGAACATTCCTGAACTTTTCCTTTAAAGATCTCAGCACACCGTCAAAACTTTTCCTCTTGCTCCATTTTCCCGTTAAAGTCATAAAACATGAAAGTAGAAAGAACGCAGGTCATATATTTGAACCCTCAGAGTTTGCATTGAGGTCGACTCTCTGCGACTATCACAACACATTTTAGCTCAGTGTCTGTTAAATTGGCTGAGTCAGTCGTTTTTGTGATTGCTAACGTTCATTAGCTGTGGCAGCCATCTTAAATCAGGTTGAATAAACAAAAAATGTTAAAGATGAACTTCCAATGTGGGCTGTCCAAGGGTTTAATAGATATTTTGCTAACAGCCTGAAAAACAAAACACACACATCATCATCTCCCTAATCCATTATATTTTATACTCTGAATCAGTCTGGTCAGATTATGCAACAACTTCGTTTTCAGCTGAGTGGCTCTGGTTCCTGGTTTCACTACCTGGGAATTTGCGTGCGTTCCAGATGACGATGGTGTTGTCCACGCTGCAGGAGGCCAGCCACACGTCATGAGGAGACCACGCCACGTCCATCACATCTGTGAGGAAAGAAAAAGGCAGAAACCTGAAGGACTGCAGGAGAACGCAGTCGAACCGGAGACAGCAACACATGAAATTACAGTCCTTGAAGAGAAAGAATTTCAGGTCATGGTGTCGTACCTCCGGTGTGGTGCCTCAGGACTGTGACACACCTCCACTGCTCCACATTGGCCAGTTTGTTGCTCGATCCGAACACGGTGCTCGGACCGATCAACCTACAGGACAAAAAAAAAACATGCAAATAGAAGGTGACTGATGAAAACGGTTTACTTTGGTTGCAGATATGTACTGTGATCAGAAGTAAATAATATCTAAAACATAAAACTTTCCAAATGGTTGAAGTTGGAATGTTTGTTTGTGTACGTACGCCGCTCTCTTCCACACCATGACGAGCTTGTCGTCTCCCCCTGAGGCCAGGTACAGCCCATTATTGGACCATCGCACGCAGTTCACACAGGCTGCAGAAACAAACAATCAATCACCCTTCCAGTGACCCAGTTTGTGTTTAACTCATGAATGTCTGAACGCAGGCCACAATGTTCTGATGGAACGCCTGCGCACTCGTCCTGACACAAGACAGACATGGAGCTGAAGTTTCCCATCGTCAGCCTCTCATTTCCAGAGTGAGCAGAGTTTCTCTCTATTACATAAATGCAGACAGAAGTGTTATTTTGAGCAGTTAACCTCAGAACCAGCTTGAGGCTGATCGATGGACAAAGTCCCTAAACCTGCTCCTCTCACGATTTTACAAGACGTCACTTTAGGTCAGTTCCAGCCTGTGAACGTCTGAACTTCATTGTTTGTAATTTGAATAAAAAATACTTGAATTTACACTGATTGAACAGCGGAGCAGCTTTTCTGACAGACGGCTACAGCTTTCCTGCCGCAGATCATTACAGTGTTACAGCACGACGGCTCAGTGGCTAGCACTGTTGCCTCACAGCAAGAAGGTCCTGGGTTCAATCCCCGGTTGGACCTGGGGTCTTTCTGCGTGCAGTTTGCATGTTCTTCTCGTGCTTGCGTGGTTGTCTCCGGGTACTCCGGTTCCTTCCCACAGATCAATAACATGCATGTTAGTCTGCCTTCAGGCCCAGGCCTCTCTTGTAAAAGATCTGTGATCTCAATGGGATTTGACTGGTTAAATAAATAAATAAAGGTTAATAAATAAGTCTTCAACTAAATCTGTCACCTCAGATTGTAATCAATTCTGACCATTCTTATGATTTTATTTTGTGTGCGGGGGGCAACAAATATTAAGATCACATTTTAAATCAATATTGTATTGTATATTTAATTTTCTTTACCGGTACATTGTATTTAAAATCACGTTTCAGTTTAAATTAATGTTTGCAGTTTGATTTATATTTGTATTTATATTATTTTGTACATTTGTCGATGAGCCTGTTGCACCGTTTTGACTCATCTTTTCAATAATCTATATCTGTATCCATTATTATGACACACACATTTTATCAAAATATAGTTAGCTCAAACATAAAAAAACAAGTTTGATTGTTGAATCTCAGCTACAGTGTGAATATAGGTAGATAAAAATCAAACGATGCAGTCACTTGAGCGACACGCTGTATTCGAGTCTGTCAAGTTGTGTACTTCTGACACCAAATGAAATACTGAGATCCAAACTTAAAGAAACTTCAGCTCTCACAAAAACATGAAGCTGTTCATGAGAACGTCTTGATGCATTGCAGCAAAAACTTTTTCAGAACAATCCCATCAGAGCCCCTCGGATCTTTCCAGACACTCAACTCTTTATGAGCTTAAAATCTTTGCATCTACACTCCAGCTCTCTCTACGTGCTTCAGAAGCACTTATCATTTTGAGAATATGGTTTATTCTACAATAAGAGAAATAAGGAGTACCAGAAAGAGCAAACAAACATCTGGATCATTAAGGTGGATCAGACGGGGCTGGTTACCGAGGTGATTGTCCATCTGGCAGAGCATTTTGGGGATATTTTCATTCTTCTCATCTTCTTCTCTGAGGACCGGAGCCATGTTCCAGATCATCACCTTCCCAGAATCCTCCCCTAAAAACAAATTATTATTAAATTATCGTAATGTTCTGCTCTAACCAGAGTGTTTTTGTGGCATCAATATAAGAAATCTTAAATCTGTGAATAAAAGCATCTTACAGTTAGTACTTTAACAGACTACTCGAGTAATCCACACATCGGTTCCTAGGACATCTATCGAGTTATTTAATTTCACGTCGAGTATTCGTAGTGACATCGCAGTTACGTCACTGCGTCATGTGAGCCGCACCGAGCGTGAGCTAGCTAGTAGAAACGTGCTGGTGAAGATTCTCAGTCATCCTGGACACGAGCAATTCAAAAACGTTCAATACAGTTGTTTTTGTATTGAACATTTTTTTAATTTACTAGTAGAAGCTACAAAATGGATTCCTCCATGCGGATGGATGGTGTGCATGCAAACCGGTGTTACACCATATTCTGTGACCACCGTATATTGTGACCGTAGGGGTCGGTGTTGCATGAACTGTTGCAGGTCATAGAATATGGAGCAACACCGGGTCCAATCAACCGAACCAGAACCAGCTTCCTCTGACCTTGTTTCACAAAGAAAA
>JARVGQ010001777.1:5008575-5019832 GCA_031762355.1 Hypsolebias martinsi | reverse complement strand
TAAAAGACGGACACAGGCTTGACCAGCTCAAAGTAAGAAATTAATATTTTTTATTTATCAATAAAATTTATTTTATTAATCAAAATGTACAGTACTGTACATGTATGTGTTTTTTGAACATTATGTTGGGTACTGTGTTAGGATAGGCGAAGTGCTTGGTAACTGCACAGTACCGTACATGCACGTGTATAAGTGTTGGCTCGTGTGGTGTCCGACTTACGGCAAAATCGGGTTACGAACGATGCGTAGGAACGGAACCTGTTCATAACTCGAGGACAACCTGTATTGCTACAATGGTAGAAACATTGCACATAAATAACAGCAATGCTAAACTGACCTCGACATAAAGGTCTAAAAATGTGTTCATGTGATTTACTATAAATTATTTAGGATTGAAATTATTTTTTAGAAGGCAGCAATCCACTTTGTTGCTGGTCCTGTTCAGACTAGCTCTGTCAATCTAGTCAGAAATACATTATTTCCTCAATCTGAGGTCATTCCAATAGCTATCCAACACAGGTAACATACTGACCGCTCATAACCTTTTCACAAATCCCCTCTTAATAAAATCCAGTTTATTTATTTTAAAAAATATACATTGCAGTTTTACTTTCACTGCCACATAAAGCTACTAGCAATATTTTAAGAAAACAGAGCAATTTTTATGCTAAAATAATAAAATTAAAGTTAAGAATTGGTGCAGGGGAACTTATTAGGTTGTGTGGTAGGCAAAAAAAAGCTGGCATCTAAATATTAAGAAGGGCTTGCAAAAAATGAAGCTACGGGGAAAAGCTTTACGATTATTATTATTTTTTGTTTTTTTTTGGCACTACTGTGGCTGATTAAATTTAAACAATTTTTCTTCAACCTAAAAATGTACCCGAACAAAAATAATTTTCTATTCAAGACTGCTTCAAAGAAGGGGAAAAAAAAAACATTTACTGTTCTGCATTCTTTTATCTTAAAACCATGGATTTAGAATTAAATTGAATGTTGAATATTAAAGCATAAAGACATAAATGGAGAAAATGGTTCTAAAACGCACTGCACCAATGCAGGAGAAAGTAAACCAACATAAAGAGCAAGCAGAAATTATTGTAGAAAGTCACAGCAGTGAGCAATGAGGGCAGAAGTTAGAGCAGAAGCCAGCGAAAGACAGGAGGGGAACAGTTCCAGTAGCCCATGAAAACACTGGAAGACAAAGGGAGACACACAGAGACAGCTGGGGTGTAGAGGACGAGAAACAGTAGAAACAATGCCATTACCTATAAAATTAAAAGCCAAATGAGAAGTTAAATCATGGCAGGAAGAAGAAGATGAAAGAACAGAGGACATAATGTGGGGAGCAGATCAGACTGAAGAAAATAAGAGACTCCCCCTGTTTAGTTAGTGAGTTTCAGCAGAGGAGGACCTACCTGATCTGAGCTGTTTAATGCGCCCGTTGTTGTTGGTGGTGTTGACAGGGAGGAAGTCTTTGAACCAGGCAATGTCTGGGTCAGGGTTTCCGCTGGCGGCGCAGAGCATGGTGGCGGTGCGCGTTCGCTCCACCACTTTCAACTGTGGGCCCATGTCTATGGTGGGGAAACCAGGGGGCAGCTGGTCCTCTGCAAACAGGTCGGAGACACGGTGGCACATGTCAGAGTGGGAAGGTTTGGGGTCTTTATGAAACCCTGTGCAAGTTCAATGGAAAACAGACTCTCAAGCACATATGTCACATATGTCTCTTGAAAATGAGTTCCCGTGGCTCAGTGAGACTACCTGTATAAATAAATGATAAATTAAAAATAAATAAATAAATAAAATATGTCAAACTCAAGAGGCACAGGCCAAATCAGGTCCCCCAAGATGATAATTTAAATGTAAAATATTGGATCTCTTAAAAATTTTCAGCTAAAATAGGCCCATGGCTCAGACAAAGTTTTTAAATGTTGGCTCCTTTTGGTAATTGAGTTCGACACCCCTACAAGAGCAACAAAAATACTGAGGAATAAAAACTTCTACTACATGTAAAAGTAAATGTGAGAAAACAAGTGAACTAGCTTTTATAGTATATTTTTTTTTTCTTTCAACTTTTATTTAGACAGGTTAATCCCATTTAGCCTCGAGGACTCATTTACAAGAGAGACCTGGCTACAAACAAAGAATGATGACAACAGCAATAGTAGATTTTCCTTGGACAATCAACAATAGACAAACATAAGAGAGAAATACAGATTTTTTTTAAACAAGTTAAAACAAAGATGTCAAAGTAGCAAAACAGACAAATGTAGAAAATCAAAAACAGGAACATGTCTGCATTGGTTTTTGCCAGGATTCCAACAGATTCTTAAAGAGGTAATTACTTATGTTTTATTGTCTAGTCCCTAACCCAGACACGCACGTGCACGCGCGCGCACACACACACACACACACACACACACACACACAACAAAAAAGAGGGATTTAAACCTCCGAGCCTCAAGAATAATTCAAAGCTGGACAGAGGTATAAAGGAGTTAGAAAATGAAATTTATTTCTGAAGTTCAATTTTGATCTATTATTTTCACTTTCATGAAAGTGATGTACTGTTGATTTATTGAGGTTGAATCATTAATTTTGCACACGTTGTTCACCAAATGTCAGATTTTATTAATTCAATGAGACATTGGTGTCAAAGGGAAAAAACCTGGAGGGGAAATTAGTTTTCATACTGAACCTAAAATTAAATTTTAAATGAAACGCCAGTAGACAAGGTTTTCTGTAATTTCACAAGAAAAACACAAGAGTTAACAAAATAAAAAACATAATGCCAACAAAAAAATAATCAGTAATGTAATTTGTGCACATACATACCTCAACCATTTCTGTTTTAGGAAAATAAAAGAAATCCTGGAAAATACAATCAAAGACTCCCGTTCTCGTTACAGTTCACAGCTGGAAGATGTTACAATGCCTCGGTTCACATTTTTTGTTTTGGTTAAAATGTGTTTAAAATGTTGTAAACAGCAGCTCCATCATTTCATGATGCATTCACCTCTCACATACTTCAGACTTTTTCTTTAAATGCAAAAAGTCTTAACGGTCAGTTTGAAAAGCAACAAACGTCATTGTCAAGTTAAAAAAAACAACAATACCAACCATCTTTTTTAAAAAAAAAAAAAAAAAAAAAAAGCTCCTTTAACTTCTTGTTTCGCCTTGTGGCTTTCACACTTAAAATAAAATAATTTTACATGAGGTAAAATCACTCAACCAAAGAATTAATTAACTTTGTAGGCTGATGTGAGATGATTAAGACAAACTGTTTCAACGGCAAATGTTTTGCTCTCTTATCCTCAGTTGAGGCTTCCATTAAAGAGCAGAGACCTCTGGGTAGAAATACATTAAAAACTAGAATAAAAACCACTTTAATCCAAAGTTTGGTTCTTAAATTAAAACGGTCAAACTCTGCACAAAATGTTCAAACCGCTCAGAAACTTGTGCTGCAACACATAAAGTGACCTGCAGGGGGCACTAAAGAGTCACGGGTTTCTGCAGCGCAGCTCAATGGCACAGCTTGTTTAAATGAACAACAGGTTTGAACAAAATGACATTTATGAAAGTTTTTTAATCAACTTCATGTGATTTCAATAGGTTTTTACAATGCCCGCAGAGCGTCCCCACAGGAACAGTCAGTTTTACAAATATATATATGAGGTCTTTGAGTTTGTCCAACATGTGGCGACTTCATGGACCCGACGTGCCTTTGAAAATGGCCTCGATCTGCTCCAGAGTCTTGCCTTTGGTTTCTGGGATGAAGAATATTGTGAAGACGATGTTGAGGGCGCACATGCAGGAGAAGAGCCAGAAGGTTCCCGCGCTGGTCAGACTATCCTGGAAGAAAAAACACAAGACTAGAATCAGGCAACAAAAACTAAACGGAGGCGCAGGAGTTATTTGAGTGGATTCTGACTCAGCACATTGTTTTCTTTCTGAAATTTAACTTCTGTCGGCTGCTCCCTTCTTCAGGGGTCGCCAAAGCGAACTAACTTGCACGAAGATTTGGCATTTGTTTTTACACCGGATGTCCTTCCTGACACCGCAGACCACCGAGCTACCACAGCCCTCTGTGTGGAGCAGAGAGCTGCCATCTAGGGCACCTAGGGGAGCAGATGGTGCGGGTAAATGAGGGTGGAGGTATGTGTGAGTGCTTCAACTTTCCCACCCACATTTTGGTATCTGGGGAGTCGGACTGGCGACGTTCTGATAGACTCACCTTCTCTAACCTCTGCGCCACCACTTCCCTTACTACTTCTGTTGTGCTATTTTGACCTTTCACATATCAGAACATTCAGATCATTCAGGAGATGGTGTTATGATCATAGTCATTTATATTTTTCAATTTATTTTTAGATCTTTTCAATGCCGTCATAAACATTGTTTTCTTTGAATGCTGTTTCAATATGCTCCATTTTTGACCATGTTTTTAACTATTGTTTTGATCCGTTTTTTCTATTAGCTAGCCTTTTGCTAGTTTAGCTTTTAGCTAGTCTTTAGCTACTTTTATTTATAAACTACCATTTTGCTAGTTTGAGCTTTAACTAGCCTTTTATTGCTATGAGCTTGTTTTTTGCTACTTTTAGTTCTATAGCATTTTGCTACTTTTAGTTTCTAGCTGGTCTTTTGCTACTTTTGTCTAAGTAGTCTTTCCTTTTTTTAGCTTGTAGTTAGTATTGTGCTCCTTTTAGCATTTACTGGTAGCTAATTAGACGTCTTGCTGTTTTAGCATAACTCAGTTTAAGATTCTTTAGCATATTATGACTTCTTGAGTTACTTTTAGCTTATAGCTACTGTTCAGCTACTTTTAATTTTATATAACAATTTGTTGCTTTTAGCTAGCCTTTTGTTACATCTAGTTTTTAGGAAACTCTTTTGCTACTTCTAATGTTTAGTTGCCATTTTGCACCTTTTAGCTTTGATAATTTAGTTTTAGCTTCTTCAGCAAATTTCAGCAGTCGTTCAGCACTAAGCATTCTCACAGCAAATGTATTTTCTCCAGTTCATTATAAATTTACGGTGTGCTGATTTATTTAGTTTAAAAAAAAAAAAAAGTAGCACGCCATCAGGATGTTATAATCCACGACTGATTATGAATCAAGAATTAAAACAAAATAGAAATAAAACATTCCAATCAAGCAATATAACGTCGTTAATCGTAGATCAGAGTTGTGAGCACGCTCTAATGCAGCCGTCGTCTTGTTCTGTGTTCGACAGGTCGTCAAAAGAGCCAAATCTTTGGTGTTGGGAGGCAAAATTTGTCTTTTTGAGCATTTTTTTAAGCAAAACAAAACAGAGACGAGAAAAGTGGGGGAGAAAAAAAAGATTGATAAAAAAGTCTGAATCTTCATGTGGTTTTTCCAACGAGCGCTCACCATCATGTTCTGGAAAGTTTTGGTGATGATGAACGCCATGCCCCAGTTGCTGAGGACCACAGCTGCGCCGGCGAACCCCCTCACTCGGATGGGGATAACCTCCGACATGATGAGCCACGGGATCGGACCCCACCCAATGGCAAAACCTGAACACGACAACAAGCCAGTAAATCATTCCGTCTGCAGGGAACGCGGGCCGATGCGTTCGCGTGACTCACCTGAGATGAAAATGGCCATGCTGGCCAGGGCCAGCCAGGTCAGGTCTGAGTGTGGTTCTGCACCAGTTGCAGTCAGGAGGTCCAGTGGTGACGGGGTGCTGGGAGGCTTGGGGATCAAGTAGAAGTATACCCCAAACGTTGTGGTGCTAATCATCATGGCAACACCTTGGGTCAAATAAAATAAGTAACAAGAGAGAGGCGTTATGACTTCAGTGTTGGTGTTAGAGGTGGATGCACGCAAAGACATCTACAACTCAAATAAAGTCAAGAGTCAGTCAGTTTGAATAAAGTCACAACAAAAATCGAGCTCAGTCTGTAAAAGTGGCTGAGTTACAGCTAAAGTTGTCTTTGTCGAGGGTGAATTGAGTTCCAGTGGGCATCTTGAGTGGCGTAAATCAGTTGCAGATGTACTTCCAGTGATTACTCTGAGTCCTTGAAGAGCAAAGATGGACAGAGGTCCTCCAGTTTGTCAACAAATGTGAGAGAAAATCATTAAACTGATTAAACGCACAGCTCCTCAGAGACAGATTGGCAGGGGAGAGCAGATTTCTGCTGCTTAAAAGAATCTGGAGGATTTTCAACGAGTCGAGAATTAGACGTGACCTCTGACCCCGCAGACAGAACTGGTGTCGGCAGCAAGTCCCAACACCGGGTATTTGTGATGGTTCTGTGTTTGGATCAGTGTTCTGTGACGGCAACATTAAAGCAGAAAAGTCCAGCAGAGACTTTAAAGCAACATCTGCTGCCTTCAAGGCCACATCACTTCCAAGGACATCTTTGTGTTTTTAACGAGGCGAAGTAAAAACATCGCTCTGCTCACGTGGTAAAGACTGAGGACGACGATGGGACGGGGACTGGCCCGTCCTGCTGTCCTCACCTGTCCCCGACGGAGGATGCAGGGACGTCAGATACTGAATGTGTGAAAGCATCAACCCTGCACCGTCGCACACTGACAATAAATCAAATGTGAAACTCTTCACTTTTCATCCTCAGTGTTAGAACCTCTAGCAGGGGCACCCAGACTTTTTCAGCATGCGAGCTCCTTTTAAAATGACCAAGTCAAAGTGATCCACCTACTATCAGATCCCGTTCACATGAGAACAACCTCTGGAAACAGTGTTTTTTCAATGTTTATTGGGGGTAATAAACAAACAAACAAACAAAAAAGAGCAGGTTTACATTATAAATTATATTATAAATGTCGTTATATTTATTATAACTGTTGTTATATTTATTATAACTGCCGTTTTATTTATTATAACTGTCGTTATATTTATTTTAACTGTCGTTATATTTATTTTAACTGTTGTTATATTTATTATAATTGTTGTTATATTTATTATAACTGTTATATTTATTATAACTGTTATAATTATTATAACTGTCGTTATATTTATTATAACTGTTATAATTATTATAACTGTCGTTATATTTATTATAACTGTCGTTATATTATTATAACTGTCGTTATATTATTATAACTGTCGTTATATTATTATAACGTCATTATATTTATTATAACGTCATTATATTTATTATAACTGTCGTTATATTTATTATAACAGTCGTTATATTTATTATAACAGTCGTTATATTTATTATAACAGTCGTTATATTTATTATAACGCCATTATATTTATTATAACTGTCGTTATATTTATTATAACTGTCGTTATATTTATTATAACTGTCATTATATTTATTATAACTGTCGTTACATTTATTATAACTGTCATTATATCTATTATAACTGTCGTTATATTTATTATAACTGTCATTATATTTATTATAACAGTCGTTATATTTATTATAACTGTCGTTATATTTATTATAACTGTCATTATATTTATTATAACTGTCATTATATTTATTATAACTGTTATATTTATTATAATTGTTGTTATATTTACTATAACTGGTGTTATATTTATTATAACTGTTGTTATATTTATTATAACTATCATTATATTTATTATAACTGTTATATTTATTATAAATGTTGTTATAATTATTATAAATGTTGTTATAATTATTATAAATGTTGTTATAAGTGGTGGGTGTGATGGTGGAGAATCTCCACTCTGAGACCTGGTTTGAGAGAATGAGGGCGGTGACTGGTTGCCCTGAATGTCAATCAAATAAATTTCATAATGACAATGAATGATAGGCTGACATTTATTTTTTTAATGCCGTGATCTACAAGTAATGTCTTTGCAATCGACGTACTGGGCACCCCTGCTCTAAAGTAATGTGGAAAAGATTAACAAGAGTACAGCACATTTTACGTCCGTTGGAGTCAGAGACTGTACCATGATACCGTTAAACAATGGGTGTTTTATAAAAATTAGTAAAAACTTCACCATTCCAGCTGTTTTTGACCCAAAACATAAGAACGGGTAGAGATCAACTAAAAAAAGTGAAACTGACGAGACAAAAACAAAGTTCTTGGGTTCAGACGGCACTAAAATGACAGCGAGGGTAAATGTTTGTTCACGTTTCTTTTCTTCGGATCTGGTTCTGCAGAGCGGTGCGTTTAAAGGAACGAGGGTACCTGAGATGACGAGAAGGATTTTCCTGCCGGCCTTGTCCATGATCAGAGCGGCGATGGCGGTGAAAACCACCTGAATGAGAGCGACGATCACTGAAGCCAGGCCACTGTTCTGGAAAAACAACATTCTTCTGCTGTTACAACAACGACAAACAATATTCACAATATGTTGTGCATCACGGGTTAAATGGTACACTGAGTTATGCTTCTAGTTGCTTTATGTACTTTATTTATCGTTTACATAGAGGATGGGATTCAGATGTTTAGCACCAAAACAGATTAAATGAAAGTAGCATTTCTTGAAGAAGTATCAACCGCTGTCATTCATGCCAAAATATGAATTAAAGGTTTCGGACAATCTCATAAAAAATGGAGGATGACTCTCAGCTACTACAACACCAAATATTAGCTCAGTTTCTGTAAAAGTAAGTGTTCTAGCCAATTTCGTGTCTGCTTAAATTTATCAGTCATGGCAGCCATCTTGAACTGTGCCCACACATGCATTTGAAACAGGAAGTGAAAAGCTTGACGTTTGCGTTACCTCAAAGTGTGCCTGTCGGAAGATGTTTTCAGCGTAGAACATGATGGCGTTGATCCCGGTCATCTGCTGAAAGACCATCAGCATGACGCCGATCACCAGAGGCTTGTAGATGCCGGGGTCCTTCAGGTCTGACAGGTGGAAGCTCGAGCCCTGAGAGGAAACAGAGCAGACTTTTAAACGTGCAGGGAGTGAAACACCTTCTGACTGTCTGAGCTGGAGGAACGTTCTCCTCAGAGCTATGCTCAGATATCCGACGATCACCGATTCGCTCACCTGCTCGTCAAAGGCGTCCTCGATGCGAGCGCACTCCCACTCCACGGGAGCGTCCGGCCCTCGCAGGTAGTGCAGCACGTTCTCGGCCTCCCGTCGTTTCCCCTTTGACAGCAGGTACCGGGGCGTTTCGGGCATGAAGCACATGGAGACCATGAGCAGCGTCGGAGGGATGGAGCAGCAGATCGCCAGCCAGCGCCAGTCCATGAAGAGACCTGCAGGACGCACCGAGACACAAGACAACTTCAGGAAAAATAAAAAAAAAAAACAACCATCAGAGCACCTAAAGTGTCCAGATGTTTGTTTCTGGGGGCAGCAAGTGCACTGCATGGAAGCGCTTTAATCATCGGTTTTGGAAAATCAGAAAATAGAAAACAGCCAATTTCTTAAAGAAATTGACTATCGACATACAGTTTTTTATAGCGTACAAGTTGTTTCGGAGCATAAGTCACGTTTATTATGGTATGCATCACCGCTGACCATCGTATTTATTATGTGTCACTGCTGGCCCCAGGAAACGTGGGCCGGTGTCGTGCCAAAAATTGATTGGTGGCCGCGGGAGCGCTCACGAGAGGACTCGCTGTTGCAGTTCTTCGAACTCTAACAAGATTAACACTTAAAAACAATCATTTGTTTGCTTGACATTATAGCAAAGGTGTGTCTCAGTCTAACTTTTTCCTTAAACAAAAGCCTAGAGGGCCCTCTTGCGCCTCTAGTGGCTGCATATGGTAATGTTTGCTCTGGTTCATGTCTGTAGTATGAATGAACATTTAAAACGTTAGTCAAAAATTGAATCACGAGTATGGGAATAAAGTATATAAGTCGCTTCAGCGTATACATTGCAGGACTGGCAAATCTATGTATGTATGTATCCTTTATTTAACCAGGGAAAATAACTCTGAGATTACAAACCTCTTTTCCAAAAGTGACCTGGCCAAGACAGCAGCATGAAACATACAACAAATTCAAAATACAGGCAGTCCTCGACTTACGAACGGGTTCCAGACCTAAGGACCGTTCGCAACTCGATTTTGCCGTAACTCGGAGCGCCGGCCACGTGGCTGCCGTAACTCCGGATTTTCGGCCGTAACTCGGAACGCCGGCCACATGGCGGCCATAACTCTTTTTAAACACGTTTTTTTTCAATGTAAAACAACAACAGCGTACTTAGAAAACCGTTTTAATGTGTTTCCAAGTGCCAAATTAAAGGTCTCGACGAGACCTTTAATTTGGCGCCATCCATGTCCCCGTAGCTCAAACGGGGACCGAGCAGCGAGCGTTTGAATATTCGATTTTTGACTGATTTCTATCGCCCCCGCTGGGTCCCCGTACGGGCTACGAGGAGCAGTTAGCTAACAAAATACCCTCAAAAAAATTGAAAAAAAAACATAAAATGTTGCATAAAAAAAGACAACATAAGGTGTGATGAGCCTGTACCCTAAAAAAAAAAACCCCGAAAAAAAACAAAAAACAAAATGCTGTATAAAAGGAAACGTAAGGTGTGATGATGTCACTGGGGTGGCGAACGTAAACACGAAAAACTGGGAACCGAGACGGTCGTAAACCGAGGACTACCTGTTCATAGTTCCCACACATGTGACTGTATTGTGCAATACTGGGTTTTCTGCCATATGTAAAAGCAAATTCAAGGAAGATGGCTTACAGACAGGCCAGAGCTCAGTATACTGATAGTCTTGACCAAGAGCAAGACATAGGCATAAAATAAATGAGGTCGGAGTTGACCCCTATGAGGTAGAGAAAGAAATTATGTCAGACAAAGTGTAGGAGTTGTTACCGAGAAGTTCCTCTGATATCGTTAATTATTTAGTGAACACGAGGAGTGCCTACAATGGAGGAGATTCACAGCTTTAAATCTATGGATGCTTATAATCAGTAACAGATTTGTGAAGGACGTCTGAAATCTTCATGTTAATAACAGTTCTGGTGACTGGCAGAGTATGTAATTACAATAATATACACATCCCTCATAGCTTGCTACAAGCTACATCAGCTAAGCTAATCTTAGCTGCACTAAAGATCGCTGATATTTACTGTAGCACAAGCTACTAGCTTGTGAAAAAAAAAAAAAAGACTCGAGAAAATTAACTACCGGTAAACTGTACTGTATCTGTACCTGCTGCTAGAGGAAGCCTTTAATCATGGAGGATGTACCGGAACAGTGACGTGCGGTCAGGGGAGGCAAGTGAGGCCGTGCTTCACCTGTCATCATGGAAAGAAAAAAATAAAATTGACAAAAACAAATGTAATTATTGTATTTATCCTTTGATTTGAA
>JARVGQ010001777.1:4984135-5004053 GCA_031762355.1 Hypsolebias martinsi | reverse complement strand
GATCGACCGGTAAATTGAGAGCTTCGCCTTTTGACTCAGCTTTCTCTTCACCACGACAGACCGGTACAGCGCCCGCTTCACCACCTATATCGATCTCACGCTCCATTTTTCCCTCATTCGTGGACAAAACCCTGAGATACTTCAACTCATCCACTTGGGGCAGGACCTCTTCTCCGACCCGGAGAGGGCACTCTACCCTTTTCCAGCTCAAAATCTTATTTATTTATTTATTTATTTATTTATTTATTCAATTTTCCTTCGTTCAAACTTAAAAATACTGAAATTGTAACTGAAAAGTCAATAGTTTGTCTAACGTTTTGTTGTGTTTGTTCTGTTTTGTTTTTTTCCGACTGATAGGGGTCCGTTAGCATCCTGCCCGGTCGTCATAGAATAAGTGCCACTGTGTAATTTCTTTTCCACTCTGTGGTATGTTAAACGCTTAATTTTGCACATGTACCTTAAAAGAACTAATTTTGTCACTGAGATATGTGGTTTGATGCTATACTTCACTTTTATGTAATAATGATTGACACAGTTATCTTTTGGGAGCTGTACCCTGATGCATGCTCAATAATCCAGGTAGAAAAATCTAAGACTTAGCTTTTTTTAGACTATAGGGATTGTGTATCAGTTTTATGCATTGTGAGGCTGGAGTGGAATTATTGCTTAATTGTCATCCAGAATGGGTGTAGTGTTGCAGAAATTAACTCAATTATATGAGATAAGGAGCTCAATAAGAAGCGTGTATGTGTGGGGAAGATGGATTTGTTGACAGCGACCCTCCGGGCAGAAAGGGGCGCTGCAGGCTGTAAAGTAAATGTTGTGAAGCGAAGGAGTTACGGTGTGTGTGGCCATAGTGCATCATTTATGTATGAGATACTGTAAATATGATGTCTATGTGTGTGGCGGATGATCCAGTTATTCAAGTTTGGCTTTCAACTCCATATGTTCATCTCAAGCTTTTGATCCTTTACACTTACGTTTTATTGACTTTTCTTTTCAAATACCTGTATAACAAAGATAAATATTCATTCAACTTTTATTTAGACAGGTTAATCCCACTGAGCCTCGAGGACTCATTTACAAGAACACGAAATGAAACTAAAAACTAAAATAAATTATGAAACTAAAATGTAGTTCAATGAACGGGAATATGCATTGCAAAATGTCAACAGTGCGCATGCGCTTCATTATGTGTATAATTTCTGAAGTGCCATCCGCAAGCTTGCTACAAGTAATTTATCCGCTTTTTTTATGGCGCTCATCATTTTTTGAACACACCGTTATCCGGGCATTACTACACTAAAACTCAGAATGTTCAATTATTATACATTCGATTTTGCTAAATACTTTAAAAAATAATTTAACTTTGAGCAAAACAGTGTAGGTTGATTTATTAGACATAGCGTGAAACGAAATAACCATGTCTGCAGAAATATAACTCGTTTTATAATGTTTTAACGATTAAGTTGCTTATACGAAGCATCCATTAGGCTAAAACAGTTTGCTTCGTTGACTACTGTACTGTACTTTTATTGAATCAAAACGAAACCGGAAGCTGGTAAACGGGGTATCATCTTGTAAAAGCGTCAATGGGGGTTTTGAGTTGGTTTCCATAGCAACGCCCAGATTTAACGTTGGTCAGTTAAACAAGACAACTTTATGAAAAGGACACCAGCGTAAAACACATTTTAGGTGTTATTTTATGATTAAAAAAAATAATGACCACTTCGGAGGAGGCAAATAACCGAACAGTAAGTTAAACAACGAAAGTTATTTTATTTATTTTTTTTTTTATTTTATTTTTTAGCTTGCTCGATAACAGATTGTTAGCTAACCACTCAAAACAAGCTTTGGTAACAAAAACTTTGTTTAGTTCATTTTCTAGGACATTCCATTTAAAATAAGAACTTTATGTTTGTACAAATTAATAACAAAAATCGGTCATACTCTGGATGTTAAACTTTTCAAGTGGAAATCCTTACTTTTATAAATAATAACCAAACAAGATCTGTAACCGTGTATAATTGTGTCATGAAATATACAATTAGCATTTTTGCCTGCTTTTATGTACTGTATTTAAGTTTTTGTTTTCATTTTCATAAATAATCAGTTGCACTGAATGAACTTACATTGTTTAAATTAATGCCATGATAAAAGCATTATTATTTTTTTTTATTAACTGAATACTGGGAAAAAAAAAACCCCATAAAAGCCCAACTTTAACAAGGAACAGGTGCACATCAATACCCACTTTTTACTGTTATTGCAGTTTAACACTAATTTGTTTACATTTTCTGTTGTCTTTTAGCATGAAGCTGAGCAGAGTTTGCTTCCATTGTCTGTGTCAGAAGAGGAGGAGGATGAAACCGACAGAAAAAGCACCTTCATAGGTTTCAGTAAACCTCTTCAGTCAACTGGAGAAAACCACCATCAACAACCAGACCTGCAGGGGAGCCTCATTATTCAGAGCAAAGCTGCAGAGCAGTGAGGATCCACCAAATACAAACATTCAGGAGCAAACAGAAGCGTTTATCTTCATTGTCTGCAATGCACTTGATAAATGTACACTTTTTGCATATTTAGGATAACGTGTCAAGTGGACTGAAATTGTACTTTGCTGTAATGCTCAGAAGGAAATATATCTTGAATATTCAGGAAAAACTAGCTCTCGAAAACTGTAGCATGTAAACATAACCCAGTTGTTTTCAATTCTGATGAAGTTTGTTTTAACAGTTACACAAATGGAAACGAGGCCATGGGAAAATGCCAGTACGAGAGGGCTGTCATCTGTTTTTCCAAAGCTATAATTTTGCAACCCGAGCAGGTAATTAGACTAAAAAAAAAAAAAAAAAAAAATACAAAAAAAAAAAAAAGACTTTCAAAGAGTTTTATTTGTGTTTCTATTGTTGAGGATGTGCCGTAGTTACAGCTCATGTTTGATTTGATTTTCTTAATGTTTAAGGTTATTTGGTTAGATTTGTGTTCGCTTGGCACATTTAACTTGTTACTGATTATGTTTTTAACACCATAACCTTTGCTGCTGGGTGTTTTAGACTGAGCTGCATGTGAGTCTGGGGGAGGCCTACCTGCAACTGTGTGACTTCCAGTCTACAGCAAGATGTTATAAACGAGCCAATTTCCTGGAGCCTGGAGCATTTGATGCCCGCTTGGCCTTCATCTACTACTTCCAGGTGAAGTTTCTACACTATTCAATTTTATGCTGAGTAGAGCCGCTGCTCGTCTGCATCGAAAGAAGTCTCCCTCCCTTTGGAGGTTTTCCGGTTATGTTCCACTGGGAAGAGACCCCAGGCAAACTTAGAACTTTTTAGGGGGATTAAATAGCCTGTGAAATCCTCGGGGGTCCCTCAGGAGGAGCTGGAGTGTGTATGTGGGAGAGGGAGGCCTGAATTTCTCTCCTCAACCTGTTGCCTCCATGACCTGACTAGATGAAGATATTTATAGGACAACAATGCTGATAAATAGAATATTTAAAAAGTCCTCTTGTTCATGAAACAATGGTTTTGTGGTACATCAAGTACTTAAAGTCATCAGCTGGCGTGTTTTTTGTTAACTTAAACTCAGAATTAGATCAGAGTCAGGGGACAGAACCTCAGCTGCACCATCATACTGATGAAGGTGAACTTGTTGTAGAAGGTTCATGGTGATATTTCTGATCCTGATGTCCTCAGGGTCAGTGTTTGTTTGACCGAGGTCTTTTCCTCAAGGCTCTGAAGGCTTTCAAGAAAGCTGCTGAAGTCAAGCCAGAATGCAAGATTTACAAAGTCAAAAGGTCAGAATCTCCTAATTCAACCTGGATGTATTGGTTGATATCATAGATGCACACATTACAGCGGCTTTATGTCAGACTGAACTTGTTTATGTGCAGAGTGTCCAAACATGCCGAGACCCCGAGCTGCAAAACTAGAGAAATAGAATTAACAATGTAACCAAAGGACTCACATTGAAACACAATTTAAATAACACACCGATGTTTTAGGAAACACATTTTAAAGGAAAAACTGTACTAAACATTACAACAAATCAGAAAACACAATTATATTTTGTCTTTTAATTTTATATTTCAAAGTTTCTGAGAAAAACACCAAAAAACCAAATGCACCTAGTTTTAATGGGACATTTACGCCTCACGTTTCATCTAATGTTCTCTTTACTTGTGTTTTCATTTCAAACATGTTGTTCACAAATGTATTTGTTTTTTTTTTTTTCCTCAGTTTGTCTTGTCTGACAGCTGCAGGTCACCACACCGACTGTCTCAAGGAGTTGAGTGAATTAATAGCGGAGAGTCCCTCAGCTGATCTTTATATCTTCAGAGCCCGGGTTCACAAAAGAATCAACCAGGTGTGGAACCGTCTTACACACACACACACACACACAAAAACCAACACACTCAGATAAAGGTTTACGGCGTCACTTGTTGAAAACTATTGATGCCAGTGGCTGGTATAGCAAACTATTTCCTGTGTGGAATGATTATGCATCTTGAGCATCAGCTAAAAAGATGAAAAACAAATAAGACTGCACATGTCTCATGACCATCTTCCTATTTGTTCAGTACTAAAATCCATACATCCATTATCTTTACCCGCTTCTTCCTTTTTGGGTCACTGGTGCTCATATCCAGCAGTCACTGTGTGAGAGGCGGGGGGGACACCCTGAACAGGTCTCCTGTCCATCACAGGGACACATAGAGAAAAATGAGACAAACATTCTCTTTTTCACTCTCACTTAGGGACAATTTAGAGTTATCAATCAGTCTAACGTGCATGTTTTTGGTCTGTGGGAGGAAACCGGAGTACCCAGAGAAAACCCACACATGCACAGAGAGAACATGCAAACTCCACCAGAAAGGCCCTCGGCCGGGATTCGATCTGATGACCTAGACGGCAGCTCTATCAACTGATCCACCGTGCTGCCCTTAGTTCAATACTAAAACCAAGTATTCCAGATCTGCTAAAAAAAGGTGACTTGGTTTGTTCTTGCTCCGTTCCTCACCAAGTTTCATTAACATTGGTGGTTTGTGTGTAGGCTGTGGGTCACACACACTATCAGCCCTCCAGCTCTCCTTCTGTTGCAGGAACTAAAGCTGCATTGTTTAAAGATGGCACAAATGAAACTTTAAACAATTTGCAAATAGCGAAGTGCCAAACTGGCATTTCATAGTGTGTGATGGTCTTTATATATTTCTTTGTTTATTCCGTTTCATTGCAAATGTTTTTCAAATCAAAGTGTTCCCTTCTGTCCAGGCACTTCTTTCTTTTCAAGATGTGCAAGCCGCGTTAACGCTGAAGCCGGCGTGTCAGGATGCAGAAGCCCTGCTGCTGCAGCTGCAGGAGGCGAGCGAAGAGGCCCGGCAGCAGGCGGTTCTCAGGACTCTGGCTGGTCGGCTGCAGGAGGCCCTCTGTTTGATCAACGTCGCTCTGCAGAGCAGCCCTCAGGACGGGCGCCTCTACCTGTTCAGGTGAGTTTGACATATACATTTATGCTTGTGGAACTTTGGTCCAGCTCCATCTATTTATGAAAGGTTTTATTTTGCAAATGCTGATTCATCCCTTTACACTCTTGTTTCCCTATTTTATTTCTTTATTTGTTTTATTTTTACTTCTTCTTGTGCCGTTTTAGCTCATTCAAGAGATGAGTGCAGTGACTTTTTGATTTGTAACTTTTATATATTTTAAAATACTTTTTTTATTTACAAATATTTCATTATAAATATACATTGAAGTGTCATCATTTCCTTCAGAAACATTTTTATCTGCTTAAGCATATATTTCCATTGTATATTTTAGCTACTTTTAGTTTTTTAGCTAGTGTTCTGATACTTCTATTTTTCTATTTTTAGCTAATCTTTTGCAAATGTTTAGCTTTTGCAAGCATTCTGCTTGTTTGAGCTTTTAGCTAGCCTTTTGCTACTTTTAGCTTTCAGTTGCTGTTTTTCCAATTTTTAACTTTTAGCTAGATTTTTGTTACTTTTAGTTTTGAACAACTGTGTTTTGCAAATGTTATCTTTTAGCTACCATTTTGCTGAATTTAGCTTTTAGCTCCGATTTTTTTACTTTTTACTTTTACCCATTCTACTTTCATATTTTATTGAGTATTTTTTGCTCCTTTTATCTGCTTCTTTTAGCTTTAATTATTCAGTTTGAGCTTGTTCAGAAAAATTAATTTCTTTAGCTCTTTCTTTTTTCTATTAGAGGGATTTTGCATCGACGTCTGAAGGACTTCTCATCAGCCATCGAGGATCTGGTCAAAGCTGTGGAGCTCAGTGAGGACGAGCAGGTCACAGGTCAGACAGAGGCTAAAGTCAAGGAGGACCAGGATGAGCCTGTCCAAGAAGAGGGGCGGATTCAGCTCGCGCTCACCTACAATGATTTTGCTGTTCAGTGCTTCAGTAGAGGCCTCTACACAGACGCAACTCTGCTTCTCAACAAGGCCATCAACGAGGAAACAGGCCTGGCTGGTCTGTACCTGAACCGAGGAGGTGAGACTGTGGCAGCTTAGCTACTGATGAGTACGACTCAAGTCTGTTCTCGTTTTATTGGTTCTTCTCAGGTGTACGTAGGTGAAAACTTGTTTCCCCACTCTGTGAGTGGATCATCATTTGTATTGATCACGGACAAGCTCTAATCTATTCGTTTACAAAAAGACACAAAAAGTTGCTAAAATTCTTCCCAATACCTCTCAAAACAAAGTGAAATCTGTGACCTCCAGCATGTTAATTACTTCAGATTTTTCTTGATATATAATTAACGTCAGGTATATTGCCCAGGTAAGGAGCACATGACTAAGTCTTATGACACTGAAGAACCAGAAAAACCTGATTATGATTATTCTCCGTACCTGAGAACGGCTTTTCTAACCTGCAACACTGCTTCACATCTCTCTGCAGAATATTGAAACCATGTTTCACTATGTCCACACGAGGAACAGCTAGAAAGACTTTTGGTTTTTGAAACAATGAAAATAAACCAATGATGTGATTCTAAGCAAATCTATGAAGTGAATGATTTAAAGATGTTATAATACTTTTTGTTTTTCAGATTGTTTCTTTAAGCAGGGCGATTGGTGCTACGCTCTCCTCGACTACCAGCAGGCTGAGGAGATGCTGCCTGATGATCCTGCCGTGTGGCGCCGGCTTGCCGTCATCCACAACACGTTGGGCTTGTTCTGTTTCCAGAACAGGTCAGGACCTCACAGACACGTTTTCAATTCTTGCTTTTACCGTTTTACCTAGAGAAGTCAGAAATGAGCAAACGTCAGTTTTTTGTGTCTCAGGCGTTTCCAGGAGTCGGTGGATATGTTTTCTCTGGCTCTAAAGTACAACCCCACCGTCGGCGGGTACTACGAGCACAGGTCAAAGGCTTTCCGCAAGGTTCTAAACTTGAGAGAAGCCAGAGAGGACTTTATCTGTTTGCTGATCCTGGACCCTGACAATGACGAGGTCAGTTCACGTGTGTCTGGAATGACTGCTTCTCCAATCAAAATGTAGATCAACACCGCAGCGGCACGTTCAGTCAGCTGCTGGTGACAAACATTAGGTCATTTAAGGTTTCTGCAAAATCCCCTGAGACGTTTAGAGACTGAACTGTTCAGCTTTGTTAACAGACAAGTCTTCAGCTAAATTTTACCCAGAGTTAGGAAGACAGATGGAAAAGGGCCGAAACAGGACTAGGCAATAGGACGGCAGGTAAATAAAACCAAAACATTTATGACTAAATGTACAGCTGCATAGTTAAAAAGCAAAATAAATAAATAAATAAATAACAAGAACCAGGCAACATAACTGAATACAGTTGTGATCTCAGATTAAATCCAGGTTTATATCCTGGGGACGTAATGACTAAATGAATGTAGGTGTGACAGAGGAGAACAGGAAGTAAACTGAACAGAAAGTGCAGAACTTCTCTGTCAAAATAAATCAGGAAGCAAATACAGGACAGGGTCCAGTAACTAAAACGTAATACCAAACTGTTTGAAATGAATCCTCGTGACTCAGTGAGACTAAACTGTATAAATAAAGGTTGAATGAATGAAAAAACACACATAAAAACAGATAAACCCAACAAAATGATACAGTCTCACAATGAGAACACATATTTAATCTGTTTTTAGAGGGTCTGCACATTTAACTATTGCTTAGAGTATGTAGGTGTTACCTCAACGTGGCCCAGCAGGTGGTGTTCAGAGAACCTAGACCAGAACCTAAAAATACATGTTTTTATGTGAGATATAAACAGAACCAGATTTTCTGTTGTTCATATATAGTACGTAACTAACATTACTGTGTTACATATTGTCTTAAAATTGCTTTCTATATTTTTTAATCATAGATGATTCTTATTTATTTAGGTCATGTAGGGACTAATACATGTAAATACAATTTTATAGTTTACTTTTGGTAAAGTTCTCTTTATATTAATCAATCGTTATTAACTCAGTTTATTCATTTAGAGGCAATTCACATCAAAATGTGAACTCTAACTGTACATAGATGGTTTTATTATCGTTTCATCTATGTACAAGTACATATTGAAATGAAACAGCGTCCCCCTGGATCACGTTGCAACACAGAACATAAAGTGCAAAAACAATACAAGAAAAACAAATAACACAAATTTCATAAGGACCTTTTAGATTTTCTAAGCTCATTGCCCTAAACGTTAGTAAATCATGTGTCTATCTGTGCAGGTGCCTCCTCTGCTCATGAATTTGTTTCCTGGCAGCAGTGTATCTGAAGTGTTATCCAGCACTAAAGGACAAACGATCCAAGCCAAGCTGACTGAAACCATCCAGGCCTGGTGTTCCTCATCTGATCCATTAAGGTTTGTAACGCCCGTTGTTCTGCACTCAGTCGCTGCATGAAGACAAATCTCATCCTCTGCTTCAAACATTAAGATTTGATATAATCAGCATGTTTCTTAAACAGTTGTGTTCTCATGATGTGTTTCAGGCTGAGAGAAAGTGTTCAAAAGATGACTCTGACCAACGAGGACACAAGTCTGTCAGAAAAACTGACTGAAGCTGCAAAGGAGCTGAGGCAGAGTGTAAACGAAAAGGATGAGCAGAAAATTACAAAGTCCCTCCTGCAGGTAGTACAGGACAAACTCAGTGAACTTCCCGCCCATTCTTCAAGTGTTTGTACGAAACACTTAACACTCTAAATGTTTCTGATCATTTTAACACTCCCCTCTTCAAAACAAATATTGTAATGAAACGTCTTCAGTTGTTGGCTGAGCTGTGACAAGTCACGCTTTGGTGAGACGAGGCCCAACTTCCTGTTTGATTTTGGTACAAGCAACAAAAACTACTGAAAAGCAAATGATCGGGACAAAGAAAACCAAAGACACAAATGTTTTGTTTTATTTGTTTATCTTGGTCACAGGACTTTACTTTTGTTGTCAGATTGTTGTTGACAGACTTATTTCTTCTTTGGCAGGTCGAGGAAGCAGTCGAGTCGTTCACCCCTGAAACCACGGTAGGCCACACGCCATCACGCAGCACCGCCCACCATCTTTAAGAGATCAGGGCTGCTTGAAGTCCCCGTCTCAGAGCGGGCTGTCAAAATAAGATTTTATATTTCCATGCAGAAGTTTACTCAGATTATTTTAGATTTACTTTAAAATTATTTAGTAACAATGAGCGAGTGGATCAGATTTGACTTTGTAGAAAATATAGAAAATCTCAGCTCACTACTGATTAAAGATTACATTCAATGATTACCGGTACTTACAAACATTACTGATTACCTTTCGGTGAGCAGTTAGAGTTCACCTTTAAAATATCTTCATAAACTCTGAAGAAGTGGGAATGACTCAAGACTTTTTCCTGTAAACCATGTTACCTTCAAAATAATTTACTAAACAAGAAGTATGGAACTGTAAAGCAACTTGCGATGAGTGTGCAGATGTTGTTGAGATGTCTGTTGGCAATTTCCTCTCATGAAGCAGCTGGGTGTTGAGGTCTCAGCGTAAATACGTCCACGGTGTCTCTGCAGGAGCTGAAGAATCTGCTCCTGGAGGCCCAGAAAGGTCCAGAGAGTCTGAAGGAGGCTCTAAACGTCCAGGCTGGAAACAATCGCTCCCAGCAGGACGAGCTGCGAGCTCTGATCAACAGCCTCTGACTCACTGACTCGAGCCTTTTCACAGCCAAGCAGCGTCCCTCAGGAGGAAGGAGGATGGACCTAGCTTCACCTGATTTACCTCTCTGTCTTAAATAATCTCCATGTCAGCAGCCAGAAGACCCAGTTCCTCCTGGAGTTCCTCCTGGCACAGCTAGAACAAGGCCTCTGCAGGGTCGAGGACCAGCCGCTAACAGTGAAGACGCTACAGGAGACCAAAGCCCAAACAGAAACACAGACCAGTAGATGCCTTTTCAGAGACCAGGGACAGCTGACAGGTCTGAGACCGAGACGTCTGAAGACCAGGAGGACGCTGGAAGAACAAATCAGGACAAACACTGCTACCGCCTGGTTCATCTGCTACCGTCAGCATCTCTGCATGTACCTGCTGCTCAGAGGGACGAATTAAACACAAGCTTAAATATTTTTATTATTTCAGACAAGCATCAGAAGCAATTTACTAAAACGACAAAGTCAAATAGTGAATTTGATTATTTGTTTCGTTACACTAAGTTTCTTGTGGTCTTCAAAAGTGTGGAACTTTGGAGCAGATTAAATGTTCCTGATATTGTTGGTACCTTTCTATTACGGTAGGTTTGTTTGTCATGAAAATGTTATTTGATAGCAACAATGTTTAAACAGATGTCTTGCATGTGTTGCGTCTTCTTAAAGGGACAGTAAACAGATAAAACTCATGACAACAAATACACGAGTTAAAACAAATAATATCTTGAAACACAAAAAATAAGGCAGAGTTGTATAATCCTAAATTAATTCAATAAAAAAAGGCTTACTGGAGAAACAAGCCAGTTAAAGTTTTTATTTTTTGTTCAAACCAGCAAGTTTTTAATTATCCTAAGCTGATGTGTAGTCCAATAGGTGGCAGCAGCTGTACAGTGCAGCCCCGCAGCATTTCTCATGAACCTCTGGCTGCTGTTGGACATAAAATAAAAATACATAGAAAACTGTTATTTAAATAAATTCATGGAAATTTAACAAAGTAGTATTGATAGCTAGCACATTGATGTTTCAAATGTTTCTTATAAAATCACGCAGATGCCACAAACCATTTAATTTGGAACAATAAAGCTGTTTTTTATTGCAGCCTATCTGTTTAAAGCACTCGTTGTCTGACACTGTACAAAAATCTGACAGTAGTTTTGTGTTTGGAGCTTTTACAGTCAGTTAGTTTAGTTATTATAGTAACTAATGGATGTGACTGGACTTCAGGACTTGTCTGGTTTTTGGACTTGACTTCTTGGACAGAATCCTTGATTTATTTAATCTTCTGCCCTGCATATCATTTCAAATTTATTCTTTGCGTTAGGGGAGGGGGTGTGGGGCAGGTAGGGGGTGACACCTTTCTTTATCCAACTGCAGATCATGTTTACATCTTTTTATCCTTAAACCCTCAACTTTAACAAACTGCTTCTGGACCATTCATTCATTCAACCTTTATTTAGACAGGTTAATCCCATTGAGCCTCGAGGACCAAATGCTGATCAGCTGATCAGCTATTTGAAGTAACATCTAGAATTGTTTAAATTTAATTAAATTTTCTATCTAAAATGTTTTGTCAGAACTTTTTTTGTGAATACACTGCAGGGTCAAAGCACAACTGATTTTTCAACAAACTACAAGCTTTTATTTTGGAAATGCTCTGCATGTACATACTGTATAGTTCAGGTTAAAAAGTTCAAGCGTGAGTTGTCCTTGGGAGCAGCTGTGGCTAAGTGGTTAAAGCAGTGGACCTTCAGTGGGAGAGTTGGGGGTTTGATTCCACCAGCGGTCACATGTTGAAATGTCCTTGAGCAAGACACTGAACTCATCATTGCCTTTGATGTGTGTCCCACTATTGTATGAATGTTATCTAAAAGCACAGATTAGTGTCTATAGAATATAATTTGTTAGATTAGCTTTGTAGAGTGCTGTATGAATGTGTGTGTGTGGAGGCAAATGAGGGCACAGAATGTGTTGTAAAGCACTCTGAGTATCTTGATTACAGGTAGATAAAATGTGCTATATAAATACAGTCCATTTATATTTTCTTAAAGCATTAAACATAATAAACGTGTTACAAATTCATATTAACTTTATACTGACTTAATGTGGAAAATTGAACATGAGGATGTGGTTTAGGGCAAAAGGTAGAAGTCATTTTATTATTTTGTTGTTGCAGAAGCTACAATGAGCTGATAACAAGCAGCACTATATCATGTGAAGTCTACATGTGTGACCAAACAACAAATAAATTATGATCAAATAACTTAATATCATCACATCAAAGACAAATAGAAGTTTCCTTTCGGCGATTCTTCCTACCTGCTGTGGAGCTTGGCAGAAGCAGTGTCTGACTGTCTGCCTAACTCTGGTAATTAGTTTCAGCAGTGCAGACGTGTTGTGGCTGCAGCTGGTGGGTCTCAGAGAAGCAGCTGACCTCACAGCATTACTTGCAGCTGTGGCAACAGCTGACACACACACACACACACAGAAGACTACTACGATCACTTTGGTGGGTGATTGATTTTCAGGAAACGTGGAAAGGTGGATTTTAGGGATGCATCAATACCACAATTCTTTTTTCCAAACCGAGCATAAGTACCTACATTTTAATCTAACCCATATTGAGTACTGATATGAGCAACTAATAATGCCATTACACTTATTAGAGTTAATAAAACCTCATTACAATTTAATTTGGCGTATTGTATTGTTTTATACTACTAGTGCTTAGTGTGTTTTAAGTTAACGTTTTTCTTTGTTCATATCTTAGATCTCATTACTGTTTTTGTTTTACACACATTTTAATACTTTTGTTGGATGTAACTGGGACCCTGTGCACACAATTTTGTTCCACCACATGTGATGAGAATGACAATTAAAAAACCTTGAATCCTTGAGTTCATCACAACAGATGATTTAAAAAAATGCAATGACATTCCCCTGTTCATCGTGTTTAACGAACATCACTAAAGTCCCTTTTAACCCAACAGAAGAAGCAACAGTTTCTGTCATGCATCTCTTTAGAAGATTAAAGAAGAAAAACAGTTTTGAAATATTAGCCTAGCATTAGCTTAGCGCCTTCCTTGGAGACTGGGTGCCTCTGCTCATTAAGCAGCTGATTAAGCATCTCGTAGGATCATCAATGACCTGTTGTGAAAAACGCAGACAAGCACCGTCAGTTTTGGCTAAATCCACTCCCCCCACTTTATTTCCTTTCCTCAAGGTTGCCGATCAGGTGTGTCCAATCCTGGTCCCCGAGGGCCACTGGTCTACATATTTTAGATGTTTCTCTTCTCCCAGCACCTGATTTGAATCAATGAGTGACTACCAGGCTTCTGCAGAACATGAGGAGGTGATTTAACCATTGATTCAGGTGTGCTGGAGCAGGAGAACAGGTAAAACATGCAGATTAGAGGCCTTTGAGGACCAAGATTGGACACCCTGGTGTAGATTGGATGTGGCGGCAGGCTTCATTGCTACTTCACTGGGTGGCTGCTGAAGGGCCCAGGGGCCAGGATGATGTCTCTTACACCACTCTGAAGCTTTAAAAAAGCCTGTTTTAACCTCAGTGATGATCATGAAGACTTTCATGAAGCTCAGACTCAGATCTGTATTCTTGGAGTCCTCTTCTGCTCAGTTCACTGAACTATACCTTCACGCTTCTTCTTCTGGTGTTTATTGATGGTTACCAAACAACTTTGCATTAGGGACCAACTGACTTGAGTAGATCAGGACAGACATCTCAAAAATAAATATATATAAACTCCACACAGTCTTGTTGGAAAAGGGTGGACTACCCTCTCTGTCTTGGGAGTAAGGTGCAGCCTCAAGCGGAGGAGTTGAAGCATCTCAGGGTTTTGTTCAAGATGGGGAAAGAATGGAGCATGAGCTCGACAGATGGATCAGTGCAGCTTCCACAGTTTGTGTATTCTGTGCCAGTCATGGTGAAGAGGCGGCTAAGCTGCAAGGCGAAGCGCTTTATTCATCGGTTGGTCTACGTTCTTACCCTCACTGTGACCACGAACTCTGGGTAATAACCGAAAGAATAAGACTGTGGATACAGGCGGTCAAAAGGAGTTTTCTCTGCAGGCTAGCTGGACTCTCCCCTGGAGATGGGGTGAGAAGGTCAGTTATCCAGGAGACACTCGGAGTAGAGCCGCTGCTCCTCCACATCCGGACAAACCAGTTCAGGTGGTACAAGCATCTTGTACAGATACCAGGGAGGTTTTATGGACATGGGACCCCTGGGAAGACCACGACCCACAGGAAATACTGGTCTAGGAATGTCTTGGAATCCTCTCTGAAGAAATAGAAGTGGTGGCTGTGTAAAGAGGTGTCTGGACCTCCCTGCTCAAACTGCTGCCCTCGCCATTTGACTCTGGAACAAGCAGAAGATGATGGATGGATGGATGGATGTACTCCCCCCACATGGTTGATGCCCATGGTATTTGTATTGTGGTATCTGAACATTTTTATGACTATGGGTACTTGCACGTGATATCAGATCATATCAAGATGACATCACGACTGGGCGCAAACTCCTTGAGTTTTAATGATCAGAAAACTGAGGTCACTGTGTTCAACCCAAGCTCTGCCACTGTCACTGCTCCTGTAAACCTGCACTCCCTTCAACCACATCTAAAGCAGTCGGTTACCAATCTCAGGGTAGTGTTAGACTCGGACTTTCAGTTTAAGAAGCAGATCAACTCTGTTCCACAAAAAAGCTTCTTCCAGTTAAGGCAGATAGCTAACTTAAGTCTGTGCTGTCCAGATCCGACCTTGAAAAATTAGTCCATGCATTCATTACAACCCAGCTGGACTACTGTAACTCACTTGATGTTGGGGTCAGTCAGGTCTCTCTCGCTCTCACGTCTCCAGCTCGTCCAAAATGCTGCAGCTTGGCTTTTAACAGGAACTTGTAGGCTTGAGCACATTTCACCAGTTCTTGCCTCCCTTCACTGGCTCCCTGTGCATGTCAGAATTGATTTTAAAATTCTCCTGCTGACAGTCAAGTGCATTAACGGCCTTGCACCCTCATACCTCTCTGACCTTCTCCATCCTTATGCTCCTTCTTGGGCTTTGAGATCATCAGACCAGATGCTTTTGGTTGTACCAAAAACCAGGTTGAAGCTCCGAGGAGATCAAGCATTTTCAGTGATGGGCCCTAAGCTCTGGAACAATCTGCCCATCAACATTCGACAGGCCACCTCAGTCTCCACGTTTAAAACTCTCCTAAAAACACAACTATACTCAGTGACATTTAACACAGGGTGATCTGATTTAGTATGTCATTATTTCTAATTATGTTTTGTGTTTTATATTTTTATTCCATGTGCTGTAAATGTCTTGTTACTTTTTATTTGATGATGTGATCTTTTTGTTAAGCCCTTTGGTAACAGTTTCTGTTTTAAATGTGCTTTATAAATAAATCTGATTTGACTTGATATCTGTCCATCCATACCAGCTTTGACTATTTGGCAGCACAATGGCTCAGTGGTTAGCACTGTTGCCTCACAGCAAGAAAGTCCTGGGTTCAATCCTCGGTTGGACCTGCGGTCTTTCTGTGGAGTTTGCATGTTCTTCTCATGCTTGTGTGGTTTTCTCCGGTTTCCTCCACAGACCAAAAGCATCATGTTAGTCTGCCTTCAGGCCCAGACCTCCCTTGCAAAAGTGATCTGTGATCTCAGTGGGATTTTCCTGGTTAAATAAAGGTTAATGAATACATCAGAGAAGTTGGTGCTTTGTGTTACAAACAGAATCGTTCTCATTTGTTCAAAAGCATTTCTTACTGATTTTCTGACACTTGTTGAAGTTCTGCTTTGTCTGTCATCCATCACTTCTTTTTAAGACCGTAAATGATGACACAGTTGATGTTTGTACAGATGCTCAATATGGTTTTCAGCAGACAGGCTCGGGCCGGGTCCAAAAGCAACAAGCGTGTCTGATTCTGTTTCTGTTCAAGATTATCATAAAATCTTTGAACTGCAAAGCTTCTGTTTGAAGTCAGCCCAATTCAAGATGATTGCCACAGCTAATAGACTTCAGAAAACACACCAAAAAATGGCTACAACTTTGTGGACCTCGTAATATTTAGCCAACATTTGTTGCAACAAGCAGTGAAAAATAACAGGATTTAGTTTAAAACTTTGGGATCCAAGGCTAAGTGGTATTCATTCCTTCAAGGAAAACGCCTCCATAGTTTAAATGCATACATTTAGTAATTTATTATATATTTTTTTATTTCTGGGGATCATCCTTTTAGCATTTTACAAACGCAGTGAGTTCCTGACCCCATCTTGGACAACTACTGCTTCAGTGTTGGGTAGGTGGGACATAATTTGTTAAGAGTTTTAGACAACAAATGTCTATGCAGGTATATTCATTCAGCTGTGGACGTGTGTGGCCTTCAGCCCCTCTGCAGAGCGGCTCAGACAGTGCTCATAAAGGAGCTGAATAGTTTTTCGCACTTGAGCAATAAAAGGCTGGTGTTCCTGTCCTGTCAGGGCCGTGAGATGCAGCCAGCCGGGTTTCTGAGTGCAGACAAAAACACCTTTCTCTGGGTGCTGGAGCTGGCGGTTTGGCCCCAGCTCAAAACATTCCCCGATGGAGGGAAGACTGTTTTGTCTGAGATACGCAGGACAGATTTGTAGTCTTTGGGTAACGTTCTGGGTGACGTGCATGCACAGACAACTCCACGTCCTCCCGAAGTGAAAGTGAAAGACGATACGTGGGCTTAAAATCGGATTAGTGTTGCTAGTGGGCCTTGAAGTATGTGCCAGTCTGGGTTTTTCTCAGTGGTCATCTTCTGAGGATTGCAGAATTACAACAATGTCTTAGTTAAAGGTAGAACATTTAAAAAGTTACCCTGAAACTGTTTTAAGTAGTGCAGTTTGAAAGAGTTTATTCCGGTAGTTCTTCAGATGTATTTATGTGAAATGTGGATCCACACTGGGTGTAAAGAAGCACTTTATTCTGCAGGTTTTACTCAACACATCGGAGTGTAAATACATTTTCATTACATCAAAATGTTGGACTTCTCTGTCCCAAACAGATCCTCCATTATTGACCTTGATCAGTCAGTTCTGCTGTTTTTCTTGATAAAACAACCTCCACACACGGTAGTTGACAGCCATTCACAAGTTTGGCTCAGAAATTTTTAATTTAAAGCCATTAACCATAAATATATTAAAAAAAATGTGCAAATTTTTGTTTCTTTCACTACATTGCAATAAGTACATTTAAATCTCTCTAAGCCTACAACGACTACTTAAAAACAGTTTTTTTTTTTTCATTTTAATTTCCAAACATACAATACAAACAAATCATGCTGCAATAAATGATAAGGCTGAACAGAAATCATGGCAGACGTTCACCTGCTCATCCAAAAAAACATGAAGACACCTCAGACAGACTGACGTCTGGGCCGCTTTTTCTCCTCGTCCCTGGTCTGAAGCTACACATGACATATCTGGCACTTTTAGGACGTATAAAATGTTGAACTGAGCTTTACAGTCTAATAACTCTTACGAGACGCGTGGTTCCTTTCTCTAAGAGATAAAAAAAAGGAGAAGAATGAAACGACAGAAAGAGGCGAGCAGACGAACATTTTCCCCTGAGGAACATCTCCAAAGACAATTTATATATTTTGGAGAGATGAACCATATGCCGGTTTGCTCTTCTCATCAATCTTCCAGTCAGTTTTTACTGGATCGTCTCAGCCGCCGTCTCCGTGTCCTGCCCCATCCCCAGCTTTAGACAGTTCCTGATCCGAGTCCTTATTCACCGCCTGATCTTTTTCAAATAAATTTTTACGTCGGCTCACGTTTGTTTATTTATCTTTTGGCTTCGGTGGCTGGAGAATTCCTTAAGTTACTGCTTAAATATTCCACCAGCCATAAAAGAGATTTTGGAGGCAGAAAGGAACGTCCACGTGTTTGTTGGTTTCCTGTTAAAGGAGATTCACTTACCAGCCACGTGCATGTTCATCAGCGTTTGGCTGGCAGTTGTTTGGTGAGTTTCCAGCCTGTTTATTTAGCTGTCAGACTGATGGGCTCTTGTTTGTGGGTTCACTTCCAGCCGTTCATCTCTTTGAGCCTGCTGATGCTGGTCCCTTTGACAGGTGTGGAGGGTGGAGGACTGTACAGAGGCAGGGTGGGCGAGCTAGCCTCTCGTGCCCATGGCTTCTTGATGGGGACCGTCCACACTGACCGAGACAACTTCTTCTTTGGTTTCTCTGTCGTGTCCTTAGAAGAAGCAGGAGTCATGGTCTGGAGAAGAAATGAGGACACAATTTGGCCAATTCAATGTCAAGCAACTTCATGATCTGCATCTATCTTGCTGTCAGAGACATTTTCTGCTTACTGCACTAGAATGTATTATAGTTAATAAATGCAACGTACACAACAGCAGAGAGTTAAACAGTTGAGCTTCACAGCATTTTGTCCAGTCCCTGCGTAGCGGTTCTTCTTCGGCAGCAGCAGCACGAAGGAAACAGCCAGGGACAGATGGTAGAAGCTGTGGACGTAGGCGTAGTCCCACTCCTGCAGCGAAAAAGAAACGGCCTTTAGCTTCGCAAACGGAGCCGTATGTAAAATCTAAAAGACAGAGTCGCACATGAAGTTCAAACATTGATCTTTCGGGCTTGGTTTTATTTGGATGATGAGTCACCTCAAAGTAGAAACGGAGCATCAGAGCGAGGGCGCCGAAGCAGCAGCCCGGACCAACCTGCTGCGTGTACACCGTCTTCTCCGGATAAACCGCCTTCAGCTGTTTCATCTTCTGCAGCTGAGATAGCAAGAGCGCATTACAATAACATCCACAGAATATCCACACACAAATGAAATCCTGAGTGATTTGTAGCGTGAGACAAAAGGAAGGAAGCACAAGAATGTAAAGCAGTGGAAAATTACAGGGATAAATGATTTGATTGTGGAGATTTTAAAAGAAAACTGGAAGGAAACCAGAGAAATTATTATTTTACAAAATCCCCATGAACGCTGAACACTGTTATTGAGATTTATTAAAGAATGCCCTATAAAGTAATTTCTTTTAAAATAATCATATGCTAAAACAAGCAGCTAAAAGCTAAAATATGCAAAACCATATAAGACAAAATTAGGCAAACTGTTGTTAAAAGTTAACATTTGCAAAGCAGTATCTAGCCTAAGTTAACAAAACCATAGTTAAAAGTTAATGTTAGCCAAATTACAGGTAAAAGCTAAAATGATAAAAACTGATGCTAAAAGCAAAAATCAGCCAAACTCACTCAAATTTGAAAAATAGCAGCTAAATGCTAAAATTAGCAAGACACTAGCTCAAAGGAGCCCAAGAGAACACAGAGCTTAAATGTTGAAGTAGATTAAAAAAAAAAAACAATGTTTTTGAAGGAATTAACGGAATATCCATGTATTTCAATGGGATGTTTTTGTCAATAGTTAAAAAATTGACAAAGTAAAAAAATTACAAACACTAAAAATCAAAGCACCTTATTCCATCTCTAGATTCATTTTTTGATTTATAAATGGTTAAAATAGCACAAAGTGTGCATAAAGTGGTTTGGCTGCTGTCAAGTTAGGTGGATGAAAAGAGGTTTTGAGGTCAGACAGACTGCACATGTCTGGTGGAGGTGGACATTTAATATCAAGCAGTCTTACTGAATGAATGATCAATAAAAGTGATTTTATGGGTGTGTTGATTAGAAATTAGAATAAAGATTTTATGTCTGTATGTCAATGTGCTGAAACAATCTAATGTTATTATGATATTTGTGTAAGCAAA
>JARVGQ010001777.1:4894646-4904649 GCA_031762355.1 Hypsolebias martinsi | reverse complement strand
GTGTCTTTACCCATGTACACCCCCCCCCCCCCCCCCCCAAGGCAGCCACAGAGCTTGCTGAAAACAGACACGCACCCATGACACACACACACACACAAGTGCACACACACTGAGAGGTTGTGGAATGGAAGGAAGTATCAAACTACACCGGCTGAATACTTATCAAGACAGAGGAGCAAAGCTGCCCATTAAGATTCCAAACTTTCCCTCCTTACCTTGTGCACCGAGAAAAGAACATGCTAAAACACTAAAAAGAAACAGAATCACGTGCAGAATATTACGTATTGGGCTTCAAATGTTAAACTTTGTGTTTGGCTGTGAACATGTCCTAAATCAACAATCTATTGACCAAATTTCAATTTAATGACCAAGTGTGTGAAAGTACACGTTCATGGGGGGTTGTATGAAATTCACTTAATGGTAGTTTTGCTTGTTTCCTCTGTGTTGGCATGTTTAAAAGCTGAAGTGAATCCCTCCCAGGGTTAATGTCATCGTGGCATAAGAGACAGCGGTGAATAGGCAACGGTGGCAGAGGCCTTGGTGCGTTTCAGAATGGCAGCGCCTGATGATAAGAAGCTGCTGCGGCCTGATTGGCCTCTCTGAGGGGAAGTGATGCAAGACAGTAGCTCTTTGTTTGGTGGCATTACTTGGTCCTGTGCCAGTGGCCCCACTGAATGAAATGAACTGGTTGGCTTGTTTGCTCGCTGGGAGAGTGGCTTCATGGTGGACAGGCTGACTGCCTGGTTGACTTGCTGGAAAGCAGGCAACTGTGGCTCTTAAATCGTAGCTAATCTGCCTTTTCTCTTCTTTCTTCATCTTTTGCCTTCACTGGCTCAAAAGAACATTAGAGGCATGACCTTGGAAGTGTTATTGATCCACGCTTGAGATTTAACAAGTACAGTAGTTAAAAAAAACACAGTTTATTTTTTTTTTGAGAATTCAGCTATTTATGAAAAACTCCTTTTGTTTAAATATCTAGCTCACGCATGGATTCGTTTTAAGAGAGAAGTGCATTAAGTCAGACAAAACTCTCAAGAGCCACGAACAAAAACACCTTTTCTTTCCTCCAACTGTTGCATCAACTCCTCCTCCTCTTTTCTTCACCACCGTCCGTGCACTTTACAAATATTTAAATGTGGTTTTGTCCTGCGTTTGAAGCTGTCTTGGTACACTTTAGTTCATTCTACACAGAGTGAATAAAGGAGAAGACAGGAAGAGACATTGAGTGTTTGTATGGGGTGGATGTGCAATAGGATGTGACCTCATTATGCAGCTAAATGTCAGAAGATCCATTTTCAGACAGCAGTGCACTTGCTATTTCTGCCCCGTATGCTCGTACATCCTTGCAGACCTGAACAAGTTCTCATGTAGGGGCATCATGAGTATGTCCCTAAACTTGTGAATGAGTAAAAGCTAAATGCAATGTGCAATAATAGCAGAAATGGTCAATAAATCAACCATAGGAAATTCTCTTATTTGTGACAGTATAGAGCAGAACTATTCAAGTGGTGGCTGTGACTTCAATCCAGCCAACCAATGACTTCATTAAAAAAAAAAAAAGTTCTGGGTTTGGGTATTGGGTTCTGTTTATTGCATTTATGGTTCAATGCAATAAAATAAACACATTTTAAAGGTAACAGATCATTGTATTACTTGGGTTATTTACATAATGACTTTAATCGCTGGATGTCGGGCCCCTGAGCTGCTGGCTTTCGGTAACTGTGGCCCCCGAGCAGTTTTGTTGCACAGCCCTGGTATTGAGAGTAGAAACTATTAAAAACTGAAATTCATATTTTTCATCTTCTTTCACTTACTGCACAAAGGACTTCACTAGCGTTTGAACCAGAGACCAGCTGTAAACAATGCTAAACACTGTATTACGTTCTCAGATTTAATTTAAGTTAAAAACTTATTCAAATGCTGGTTTTCAGTTACATGTATCTTTTAATATTTATTTAAAATGTTGCCGGTTCACACAGGGCACATATTTTTTGTCAGATTACAAATAATATTAGCTTCTCCAAATGTCAAAGTTTCTGTAACAAAAACTTAGTTTGTCAATGCATCCTTAATTAATATTGTTTATATTTCAATATTCAATGCTTCAAGCAATGTTACTGTGTAGAAATAATAGATCTGTTGTGATGAAATTGACCATTAAATACATTTAACAACAGGTGTTGGAGCAAACTCTGTTTGAGCAGCTTTAGTGATGTCATCATGTAGATGATATCTGAAATGATCTACTCCAACAAGCTGGTCCAGACATCAATCAGCACAGTAAGATGATGAAGCAGAAACAGAAATATGTGTTTCCCATTCTGTATTTCACTTATTAAACTTCTAATTCAGAGGTTCTCAAACTTTTTGGGTTCAGGGACCCCTTATAGGGGAGGAGAAGTTTCAGGGACCCCCACATAACCCTGATGTTTGTTAAATAATTTTCTTCAATTTCTCTCTTTAATGCAATGGAAATATTTGTGTAGCATAAATACTTAAGCCCTGTTCTTTAATAGTGTTAACACAATTTTATACTTTTAAACATGGGTTATTTTTCATTTAAGACACAATTAATTATCCGTTTTTAAATTCAACTCCTTAAAATTACAACTTTTGAGAAAATTAACAGTATCAAAAATCCAAAAAAGCTAAGTCTGGTCCTCTGGACATTTAAAACTTTACCTGTTCACTTAATGAACATAATAAATGTATCGCCACATCTTCATATTATTACAGACAACTCTTTACATAAAACTGAACAGAATCATACAGCTGTAGTCATACCAAGTAACAGGATTTAATTTGTAAACCCATCGATGCTGGAACAAAAATAGTGGCGGTGGTGGTTGCGGGGGTCTTCCTCCAGACACTGTTCGAGTGTTGTCATTGTGTTAGAGTAAATGTCATGAATGAATTAGACATTAAACATAATCAAAGTTGAAGTATTACATCATTTTCAGCTCCTTTTTGCTATCTGCATTTGGTTATTTTAATTCCACAGCAGAGAAAGTTATGAAGTCTCTGTCAGTAGGTCTAGGGAAAAAAATAATCAGTATTGGTAATGGTACAGATTATTGGCCAAATAAATTTTAACATATCAGATATCGGCCAAAATTCCAATATCACACATCCCTAATGTATGTGCTTGTAAAAAACAATAATAATAAAAAAATTACATACAGTACAAAGTAAATATCACAATGTCATCAGCTGTACGTTTCCATACAATGATGAAATTAGTCTCTGCATTTAACCCATCCACCACCAGGTGGCGCAGTGGGCAGCTATTGAAAGCGCTCGGGGGGCAATTTGGGGATGAGGTGTGCTGCCCAGAGACACCACAAGAGATGTAGTGACCGGGGATTGAACCTGGGACTTTAGGGTCCAAAGCCGGCTGCCCCGCCTCTACACCATCTTGGCCCCCAAAAATACATGGAAGAAGACGGTTACATATTGTAACCCCAGATTCTATTACGTACAGGCTTCGCCCCTTTAAGGCTGTCAGTGGGTTTATCCCTGCACGCAGCACGCCAACACTAAACACTCCAGTCCACGCCCACCTGCTGTGTAGGCCACACCCCCAGTCTGTATCAATTGTCTCTGAGACTGGAGACTGACTCCCCATTTCTGCAACGAGCAAGACAGCACTCGAGAAGAGCAGAGGGTGTCATCCAGCGGCGTGATTCGCCTGTGCCCACCATGCAGGGCGGGGTGCATCCTCTCCTCCAATCTGCACGTCATCTGTGAAGGACGCCTGGAAGTGGAGCACGCCGACCAAGCCATGACACCGCAGGCCTCCCGTCCGTCCTGCAAGCTTCTCTCGCTCAAGGAGAAGCAACGCCAGCTCGCCATCTTCTCCTCAGGCGAAGACGCGTCCCGGCTGCGAAAGAGCTACCCGCCGGACAAGTTCCTCGACTTCTTCAACGCAGGGCAGGATTTGGACATTTCCATCTCTGATGGTGAGATGGCTCGCAGCCATGCTCCTTCCTGTAGGATGAGATTGGAGCCGTTATGGACAGGTGGTTCCCAGGACATCCCGATGTCAACCACCACCCTCCTCATGGTGATTGGTGCGCTCGTTCACAGTCTGCCGGGGATTCTCCAGAGGGCAAGCGACCTGTCTGTGCTGGGACCACCAGCGCCTTTGCCTCCAAACGTCTTGGCGGGAAGGTTCACCGCTCAGCACTCCGCTCGTCAGGATCCAGTCTGGCCTTGGTGTCTGGCAGTGTCAGCTTACCTCTCGAGTTCAGTCGCCGAAACTCTGAAGCCGAGTGCGCCGCTCTCCACGAAGGTGCTCACGGATAAAGGTTTCCCCGACCGTTCCTCCTCTGGAGCCCGGCTTGTCGTCCATCTTCGCGGTTAGAGCGGCGCGGTACGTCGTGCGTACGACATCCCGTCCCTCCATCCCCCATGCAGTGACCATCAGACCACGAGTCTCACCGACAGGATCCATCCGTGTTTGTTTTCGTGCATGAAGGAGAGCACAGAGGCTCAAGAAGATCTGTGGCTGTGCTGTCCACGAGGGAGGACACCACCGGACAGGGACTGTTCACCACTGTCACTTAGCTGTGACGGCCATCTTAAAGTGTATTGATCCCAGAACCTAAACAGTTGCAGATGTTCATGTTTAGGTTTGACCAGTGGTTCTCCGGTTATTTTGCCGACTGTACAGACAAACGCACAGAAACGAGCGTTATCTCTCCGACTCCGCCCAACAACAAACATTAGCGAGACGGTTCACGGCGCGCTGCTTTTCTGCGATTTCATATTCATGTTTGAGTTGTCCTGCTGAGCACTCGTTTGACATTATTGGAGTCGAAATGGTCCTTTCAATACAAATTTAAAAGCTCAAAGACACTGCTGCAGATGTTTCCTCAGCTGATTTGGTCTCTGAACTTCCAGGAATCTTTCATTTTCCCCCCGTCATTTAGTCTTGAGAAGGAAAAGTCCGGTAGCGATGAGTTTTTTGAACATTCTGACCCCAGGATGGCTCCTTGGTGTGCGTTCGTGGCCCTCAGCGTACGTCTGCTCCTCATGGAGCCACAGATGAAGAATAATCCGAGTTCAGGCACTTTTAACAACCAACGCTCATTTCCCACAAAACCCCAAATGTTTACAAGACGTCTAAAGTTTTGCTCGTGTTTCGGCTCGTGGTGTTCGGCCGCTGCTCTGCGACGTCTCTCTGCGTCATCAGCAGAGGTTCAAGTCTGGACCCGTTCAAGTTCCCCGCAGAACCTGGACCCTGCAGAAACTGAACCTCACTTTGGACCAGACAGAGGAAGCAGCAGGATTACCTGCAGGTTCAGGTCTGCTCTCTTTATTTCCAGTGGATCATAAAAACGCTGCATAAATCCCATTAAGGCTGCTGGTTTTGGGAGAGGAGCTTGAGAGGGCAGACGTCACAGAGGTCAGACTCTTGTTCTCATTTTAAATCTTGTTCGTTGTGATTTTCACTCTGAACATCCAAAGGCCATTTCTGCAGCAGCAGAACTGAAAACCTCTCAGTTGACGTTGAAGATGAGCGCGACATTTTCTTATTTTATTCAGGGTTAGAAAATTAAACTTGCTCTGGATTTATGTTATTTAGAAAATGGTGATTTCATAAAAGTTAAACTCCTGTTGTGATCATTTCTGAGGAGCAGCCGTTGGATCAAATTGACCCGGGGAGTGTTTTATTTTGCAGTAGGGTCAGAGCCCCCCCCCGCAAAACATTGATTATTAACTCCGTTATTAATCATTTCAATCAATATTTTGTGAAGTTATGTTCTTGACCTCTCACAGGTAGATTTGCATTCGGGCCTAAAAAAAATTTGTCCCGACCCGGCACCAGCCTGTAGCCATTTTTTATGAACCCGACTCAGTTTGATCAAATTAACTGTAATTACAGGCCCGAACGAAAAAACTTAATATAAATAGACACTGATTTTATTAAGTTTTTACTGCCTTTGTAAACAAATCAGTTTGACCTGATATTTTAAAAACATATTTCAAAGAAAGGAAGATGTACAATTTCTTGTTTCACCAAAATGAATATTAACATCAACACACACAAAAAAAAAACAGCTTTATAAAAATTAAAAATAAACTATAAAGGCTGGCCATGATACAGATGAATAAAATATTTTTGGAGCAAAATAATTTGGAAAAATACAGAACAAGGCTATTTTAAATGAACACGCCGCTTGCGTTTTGTAGATGCGGAGATGCACACGGCCGGTGATCAGCTGATCCATCCATCCATTATCTTTACCCGCTTCTTCCTTTTGGGGTCGCGGGGGGTCACCGGTGCCCATGTCCAGCCATCACTGTGCGAGAGGTGGGGGGGTACACCCTGAACAGGTCAAGTCCATTTCAACCGGCAGGTCAGCGGACATGCCAGAGACAGGTTGTCCATCTGAGCTTAAAGCAACTTTTTAAACTTCTTTAAACCAGCTGGTCGGACCAGTCTCCTCCTCAACAAGTAGATTAACACAGTTTTACACTGTACATTCTTATTTAGTTTTATTTGTGCTGTGATTCGTAAAACTGGAAGAAACCTACACATAAAAAATAATGGTTATACATGAAATTGATTATTTTAGATTTTTTTTTCTTCCCAATGAGTGATATTTACAAATGAACTTGAGATACCTGGTTTGTTTGTGGTCAAATTGACCCGAACAGTAATATATAGATGGGGGAGGGGGTTGCACATGTTTCATTTAGAAATTTTTTTTCCATCATTTTCATTTTATTTTAGATTTTTTTTTTTTTAACTTTAAAATAGGTCAATTTAACCCACAGCGCAACAGGAGGATTAATGATAAGTCATTTAAACAGTTTTGATGAACTGAGACAGGGCAACTCATTTTCAGTAAATCTGATATCAGCAAATTAATTATATTAAAAAAAAAAAAACATTTTGATTAACGGTGCCTTTTTTAGAAGACGTTGACATTTTAAATTTCCTGTCACTTATTTAAAACAAACAAATTTTAGAAGTCTTTAAACCAGATAATAGTTTAAGGTTTTCTTGTTTTAACTGAATCCATGTAAGGATTTCATCCGATTGTGCTTCAAAATCACAACGAACACAGTTTGAAAAAAAAAAAACTGCTTCAAACTTTATTTGCTTATTAAAGGATACACTTCAGGATAGGCTCAATATCTCATGGACTGATTACTGAGAGGACCTTTGGTGGCACAGACTCCAAAGCATGAGGGGTCCTCGGTATTAAAGCACCCGTCACCAAATAATATTCACGTTTCTTGATGAAAATCAAATGGTCACAGTGAGAAGTAAAACACTCATCCCCAAAGCTCATAATTTAACATAAAGAGGAAAATAAAAATAAAAAACACAAAGAATCTCAATAAAACAGAAATAATAAAACCCATTTCAGGGCCAGGCAAAGTGTTGAGACCCCCCAGGATGACCAGGTAGACCAGAAGGTGGACCAGGGAGTCTGAGGTCCTGAATTTAAGTTAAATCTAACTAATAAAACAAAGAAACAAGTTTTAGTTTTCAATGATCGATTTCTTGTAATTCTTGAATGTGGTCAAAAACATGCACGTGACGAAATCTGCAGCACGACGGCTCAGTGGTTAACACTGCTGCCTCACAGCAAGAAGGCTGTGGGTTCAATCCCCAGTTGGACATGGGGTCTTTCTGGGTGAAGTTTGCATGTTCTTCTCGTGCACGCGTGAGTTTTCTCTGGGTACTCCGGTTTCCTCCCACAGACCAAAAACATGCATGTTGGGTTGATTGGTAACTCTTAATTGTCCCTAGGTGTGAGAGAGTGAATGTTTGTCTCGTTTGTCTCTATGTGTCCCTGTGATGGACTTGCGACCTGTCCAGGGTGTCCCCCACCCCTCGCACTTTGATTGCTGGACATGGGCACCGGCGACCCCCATGACCCAAAATGGAAGAAGCGGGTAAAAGATAATGGATGGATGGATGTTAGTCTGCCTTCAGGTCCAGGCCTCCCTTGCAAAAGAGATCTGTGATCTCAGTGGTTATAAATAAAGGCTAATTAAAAAATAATAATAATAATTAAAAAAAAAGAGCAAAAACACAAAAAAGGTCACAGTAAGATGGAGATTAAAAATAATTTCAGTATCTTATTAGAGGAAAATGAAGCTCGGTTTGTGATGATTTCTGTCATTTGTTTGAAATTAATATTTTGGGATGTTGTGACCCTGAAAACAACAAGGCTGCCGAAGAGTTAGTCCGTAATAATTCCCTCTGGACTTGAATTACGTTGATTTTATATTTTAGACGGTTCTGCTGAACATGTTTTTAAATCTCAGACACGCTAAAAGGGCAAGTCTGATTACTTAAGATAACCAGAAATCATATTTGAAAATCACATGAAAACAAAAATACAATTCTCTCAGTTGGTTTTTGCTCATACATGCTGGTTACTGGGACGCCTCCTCCTCCTCCAGAGCCCAGAACTGAACCAACATTTTTATAAATAATGAAACAAGGTTTTCTAGTTTATGGTTATCTGACGCTCTGACCCCGCTCTTAGAAAAAGGGAAAATGGCTTCTTTTTTTTAAAGAATACTCCGGCTCATCTCCGGCGAAGCGTGCAGAGAGCATCACCGTTCGAGGCTTTTATAAGAACCTCATCCCTCCACCAAATGCTCTTCTCTTCCACCGACACCGCAGGAAACGGTTCAAACGTTCAGAGGCGAGCAGGAGTCCTGCTTCATGGCAGAAAACGCTGAGATGATGCAACAAACATGAACCTCACTGCGGTAATTTCATGCAACAGTTAGAAGATCAGGCGAAGTGAGAGGCCACGATCACGATAAGTGTTTCAAAACTACTACATTTTCATGTTTTTGTAATTAAAACCACTTCCTGGTTGTTTTATGGTGCTCTTGACAAGCCCAAAAAATAATTTCAGTTCGAGTGTTAAAGAGTTTAGAGTCCCAACTGAATTTATATCAGCTTAATCAAACGTTGTGTCGGAGCTTTGGTGGGCTGCAAGACGATCTGGGAGAAACTGGTTAAAACCGTGCGACTATCCAAACAGGAAATGATTTAAGTTACTTAATTGGTCACAGCAGAGGTCAGACATTAAATATATGCTACGTGGAAGAAGAGTGTAATCATTTAACAAAGGATCAACTGCATTAAAAAAAAATAAAGGTCAACAACAGGTAGGATTTTTATCCAGAGTTTCGATTCAGCTTCATGTGGATGAGCGGTCTGAACAAACAAAAAAAAAAAAACTTAACAGGAGAGATGATCAGCTCTGGTTGTAAACATGAGTAAAAAAATTTGCATACTCTGTTAATGAGCTGCTTCTTTAAAAAATAAAATCGGACTTAATGTTGGATTAAAAGAAGCTAATGTCAATCATGGTTTGTTCTGTAACTGGGAGCGATAGAACAGGTCGCAACATATTCAGGTTCAATCGTTTTTAAATGATTTCTGTCACTTTTCTGTTTTAAAGTTGAACCCAAAGTGCAGCCGGGCAACAGCGACTCAAGTTAAATAAGAATTAACATTTATTTATAGAAAAACCAAAAGGCTGAGGCGGCAGCAAAACTAACAGAATTGTTTGGAAGAGATGGAAGAGATGGAGAGGACAGAGCATGAAGTCTTTACAGGAGTAACGCCCAGACAAGGACCAACACAGACTTCTATAGAGACGCTAACGAACAGACAATGACAAGCACCTGGGGAAGGACAGGTGGAGGAGCCCGGAGCTGATTACAAGAGGGAGAAACACTGAGGAGAACAGAATGACGCAAATCTTCACAATTTCAAACTGCAGGAACACAAAATAACATTAAAGGTCCACTGACATGATATTTGAACTTTGCATAAAATGGCACAACATCTTGTATCATTCAACTATGTTTGTCTTTGCAAACAAAATGATAAAATATATGAAAATTTAATACAAAGTCATTTTAAATTTGGCGCTGCCTTTTTCACTAAAAATCCTGCTATTTCAGCGTAGACGTCTGTGACGTATGAAGAAGAATGTGAGCTGGAACGCCCCAT
>JARVGQ010001777.1:4779801-4792257 GCA_031762355.1 Hypsolebias martinsi | reverse complement strand
GGTTTACTACGCGATCGTGAGAACGGATCTCCGTCATAAGTCGAGGACTACCTGTATTTCAAAATATTTGTATTTTATTATTTCATTTTTATTTTATTGTTTTAAGTTGCTAATGTACAAAGTAATATGGTGAGTGGTTTGAGTGGTGGGGCGGCGCCCTAGCATCCCCTATTGATGAGCCGCCACTGTGCAGAACAGAAAACACTCAACTATGTACATATAAAGCTCGTAAATCCATGGTTTGTGTTCCGAGTAAGTGAGAAGTCACCTCCAGTTCCTCCTAAATGTGACTCAAATTTTACTGACTGAAAACTGAAAGTAAAGTATATTTTATTTTACATAAAATTTATGGATTATATTTTTTTGTTACAACTCAGATACAAAACTTTTTAGCAATTTAATTCTGTCTGAACATTAGGTGCCAGTGATGTTTGACTTGTACTGGAGTACAAGTCAAGTGCAAGTTTTTGATCTGTTGGTGTTTCTCGCCAGTAAATGACGTTTTATTGTTCTCGTAAATGCTCTTTAATCAGTTGCTGAATACTTACAAAGTACAACGGTAGCACTGTTGTATACTGAATTTTTTCTTAAAAGAACAAACAAAATCAGAAAGAAATGTCCAATCCAGAGAGACGGAGCACAAACAACACAGGCCGAGTGCAACAGGGACCATTGTTTGTTTGTTTGTTTGTTTGAAATTAGGTTTTGTGACTTTCCACATATACAGTCAGTATCTTAACTGCAGCAGACAGTTGTCTGCATGATCTAAGTTTAAAGAAGTGAGAAATTCTCAAGAGGAGACTAAATTACAGCTAAACGTAGCCGGGAGGTTTTCTTGTAGAGTAGACTGATTATTTATCCACGAGTTAATGTTAAAAGAATTGTTTTAAAGCTAAATGAGTCGCTGCCCCTTAGTATCTGTGCATTAAATAAAATAAAATACCTCTGTGAATATTTAGAGACTGCAACTGTTTGTTTTTAACTTTTACACAAAACCCCACTTCAGAAAATCTGAACTATCCCTTTAAAGCACAGAGACAAATCACTTAAAAAGTATTTTAAACTGTTGTTCAACTAGTTTAGGGTTGATGAAATAGGACGGCATTGTGACTTAAAGAGAGTTTAGCATCATTCCACACTGACTGGTTTGTTTGTGCTGAACTTGGATTTGTTTCAGCTGCAGAACTGATTCTCTGTCCTTCGCCCCATAAAACAGCTGCATTAACAAACTAAATAACCGCTGTACCAAGTCAGTCGTGGTACTGAACTGTTGCATAAAGACTGTGGAACCAGGAACTTTTATAAGGTTCAATAAAAGTCATAATATCATGTCACTAAAAAGGTCCGGATGGGAGTAAAAGAGGCCCAAAGCAGCTGGACTTGTTCAAACTCTGCTTTTTAAGTGAACGTTTTAAAGAACTCTGCTGCGTTCTGTTTGTTTTCTGCTTAAGACTTTCTGTGTGGACAAACACTGAAATGAGCTGTTTTTATTTTATTTTATTTTATTTTTTTAAGATTTTCCAATTACTCAGAGCTGTTGCAGCATCTTCCTGCTGCGAGCTGATAATAATGCAAATGATCTTGTACAGAGCTGTTTGTAAATGTTTTGTTTTAATTTTCTGAAGAACGCCTGTGCAGGAGACGAGAACTTGAACTCTGAGTTTTATTTTCAGAAGATGTGCTGTTTTTGACAAACTTACCATCTTCTTTAATCCCAGGTAACCTGTGCACAAGGTCTTCTTAAAGGGTCAAAATGTAAATTGTCAAACCAATGAACAAATATAGAGATTATTTAAGACTATTCGATTATTTTTCCAGTAAAATAAACATTTAAAGTTTCTTTATTTTATCTAAAGGCTGTTTGATTTGCAGCCTGCAGCTGTAAATTAACACATAACAGCTCATATATTGAACTTTATGATTGTTGGTTTTGAAGCAGAGAGCTGGTGTATGTTTTATTTTATTTCAGACAATATATTTATTACAGTTTTATGTGTTCGCATTCGTCTCATTAATATTAATTTTGTTCCAATTTTGGCCACTAGATGGCAGCAGTAGTCCAACTTTCACAAGGTTGGGCTGCAAAATCTTAAAACTAATTTATTGATGAGTAATTTAACCCTCAGAACTTCTTCATAAAGTTCAGGATATGATGCTGAAGTGATAGCTAAATTTAAAATGAATTAATTAAACAAAGACGATCTGATCTGCAAGTTGATTTAATATGTGTTGTTGGGGATCAGTCTCAGCTACTACCTCACCAGATTTTAGCTGAATACCTGCAATAACAGACAAAATGACATTTGTTTGTATGTTTTTAGAGCCAATTCAAATCATTTGTATGTAGTGTGCAATATTTAGACTTAATATCAGTATTAAAAGTGATCTGACAATTAATTGAACTTAAAAAAGTTCAACAGATGAACATGAACACACTAAGCAATATTATAGACTGAAATGAATGATTGTGCATGCTGATTTCAGAATGGTTCTCATGACTTAGATGTGAGAAAATTATTAAGGAATGCAGCTTTTTGTTCAGAAATGATAGTTAAAGCTGCAAAGACAAAAGATTGGAAGGATTTACAGAAATCTGTTTAATTTGTTCTGAAATCTGTGTAAAATGTGAGATTCAGACATGAAAGCTGCACGCTGAACCAGAATCATGTGTTTGTTCTTTATTTTGCTTAATGAAAAGAGCTTCATCATTAGAAAAAGCCTTATTGTTAATAAATGTGCTTCTGATTATTCAAACTTTGTTTGGATTAAAACAGAATCAGCGCAGTCTGAGTGAAATCTGTCTCTGTATGAATCGTCTCAGATTTGGACTTTTTTCTGGAAGTTGGACAGTAACTGATCTCAGTTCAGGTTTCTGAACATAACTTTCTTTTTTTATATGTTTTTTTCTGTTTTAGAGCAGAAACAATTTCACATTTTATTTCAGCTTCAGAAAACCTCCTGAAATCAGAGCTAGGAGACTCCTGAAACCTGGAGGGAAGTGGTTGTTCATTTTGGTGGCACCCGACACAGTAAACCCACCAGACACGATGCTGTCACGGTCCCTTCATCTTGAAATAAACTGGAAGGATTTGAGGACATCTGGTTGAGCAAATTAAAAACATGTCCCTCAAATAACAACACCATCTGGACGTGTGAGACGTAAACTTAATAATTATGTTGACCTGAGGCATTAAAGCTTTTAGCATTTTGACGTTACCAAAGGTGGAGGAAGAGGAGGTGGAGTCCAGGCCATGCTTGCTTTTTGGGGATGGGGGACAAAAATATTTTCATGGTCATCAGTTGTGAGGGGCCAGAAGAGCCTGGCCATCTGGGCGTGGGTGCTGGGGAAACATCTGCAGACAAAAGAACCACGTAAACAGGATTTCTTCCTGCAAAGTGCACTGCAGGCTGCAAACATGCCACATGCACAGACCCTGTGTTTCACACGTATGATCAGTGGAATATCTTCCACAACTTGAACAAATCAGGCACGACTTTTCATTGACAGTCTGCTTCTTGGCTGCAGGTCATCAGTTCCTGTGACCTGCACATTTCAGAAGCCCATACGTGAGCATGGCTGAAGTTACTGTGCACAACCTCCAGCTCCCAGTCCTCTGGTGGAGAACCCAAATGAACAACTGTGCATGTGACAGTCGCAAACACTGAATCTAAAAACGGTTGAATCAGGTCCTCTAGGTGGATCCTTCTTTGTAGAAATGTTTCATCTTTTATCCAAAAGACTTCTTCAGTCTCCGTGTACTGAAGTTTGGTCCAGTTCACAGAGCGACACCTTCTACTTCTCCCACATTAATGCATTTACATTTTGCAATTCATCACGTTGCAGTAGAGGTTTCAGTTTTAGGTTCTGACTCTGTGACTCACTCCAAACCTCCAGGTGTGACTCGTCACTGTGGGATGAAGACAGGTCGCTCCTGAAGGTGGAGGCAGACGGGATCATGCACTGCAGGATGGAGGCAGCCAGAGCTAAGGTGCATTCATTGGGAAGCCAGTTCCAGAAAATGAAATGAGATTTATTATTTTTTTTAATGCACAGTTTAGAAATACACAGCATGTGTCCAAATTTTCATGTAATTACTATTTCAGCCTGGTGGGGGGCACCAGTGGGACATTAAATGTAAAGATGTCAAAAAAGACACCATTAGTTTTGACCTCAAATAGTTGTTTCTTTCTTTGTTGTTTTCATCCATCCATCCATCCATCCATCCATGCATCCATCATCTTTATCCGTTGTTTTCAGTCTGTTTTAATGGAAACAGGTTTGTTTGAATGAAACTTAAAACTTTCTATCGTGTTCCACTTTTCATGACACTTCACAGGAGAAGGGCAGATTGTATCCAAAGTCTGTAACCTTGTTCTCTGTGGGACAGCTGGATGGGAATATGTTGAAAATGACAGTGACTTTATCTGATTGATATTAACTGGACCTTCCTCTCATCTTTGGCACATCTGGTAAGTGTTAATGTGTTTGGAGTGTTTGTTAAACATCACATTCACAGAATGATGCTCTGCACGCCACCTGCCATCAGAAAGTCTGGTCAACCTCAGCGTGAGCCAGAATGTTTTTTTTTTTACATGGAGCTCAGATGAGCTTACAAACATGCTGAGTAGAGTTTATAGATTAGGAAATGGTCTATAGTTGAAATCTCAATCAAATCATTTGTTGTTGCTGCATCCTGTTTATGACCTGTGTTCCTGATTGTGTTTTGTTGCAACAGCTTGAGTTCTTTTCAAACCTTTTAAGTTTCATCTGATCAAATTTAGTAGAAAAGCATGACTGATTTTTCAGCATGAAGCTAAAATCTGTTCACATATTTTGTATGTTTAGGAGCTGATCAGTGAGATAAATTGTCATTAAGTTCTAGATTTGTGTTCTTTTAATATCACAAACACATTTCCAAAGATTTTAAGTTTTCATTCTTCCAGATTTTGCCCCTGCACATTTTTTCCACACTATTATATAGAATGTATTGTATTGTATTTTAACACATTTATTGTATTCATTTGTGTACAATCAGTTTGTCTGAAACAAGAAGGCATCCTAATCAGATGTCAGGACAACCTCAGCTGATTCAGTTCTATGAGGAAGAGTAGCAGCTCCACCTGGATGATGGAGCTCACATTAGATAGAGTTCAGTCACCGAGGAAGATCCTTTCAACCACTTGGATCCAACATCTGGCTCTTTCTGTCATGATCTACAGACAGACCAGCCAATCCAGAGTTGTACTTTTTGGCTCAGTCCTTAAGTTACTGCAACAGTTTGCAGCAAAGATCTCCTCACTGTGATACATTGGTAGCTGTCAAATCAATGGACTAACAAGTTCTTGAGTCCATCGGGGGATTTAGAACATGGTGACATACATTTCTCATGCCGTTTCAACCAAGACTGCGCCTTTTTTTTTTGCCAGGATCACAATGTGGTCACAAAGGTGTGGGTTACTGTTTTGAAATGTTAGCTTTACTTTAGCCAACTGCCTCAGATGGGGGAAAAAAAAACTTTAACAACTGCTCTGATGTGATTTTCTAACTTTAGTTCAGCATCGACTTTGACCCCTAGGTTTGTAATAGATGGCCTAATATACTGGGCCAAGGACCCAGTATCTACATAAGGGTCTCAGTGGTGCTTCCAACGACCATCACCTCAGACTTTTTATCATTAAACTTCAAAAAGTTCATAGCCATCCAGGTTTTTCATTCAGACATGAAAACAGAGTGCCCAGAGAGTTAAAATCCTATTTCTTTAGTGGGACATATATCTGGGTATCATCTGCATAACAATGAAAGGAGAGCCCATATTTTCTCAAAATAGAGCTAAGAGGGATGGTGAAGAGGAGGGGGCCTATAACTGAGCCCTGCGGGATGCCACACGGGGCAGGAGCTGAAGAGAACACATGGTCAGCAAGGCAGACACAGAAAGTTGGCTAAGTGGGACCTAAACCAGTGTAGAGCTACATGGCTGATGCCCCCCACTGTTCCAAACAACAAAGTAAAATGCCATGGTCCACTATGTCAAGAGCAGCCATTCCTCAGACATTATCTCACTCTCAAAAATACCTCTAAATAAACGAGTCAAAACCTCACTGCCATCTCTCCTAGACATTTCCATACCCCCACTGATATGTCATCAAGTTCAACTGCCTTCCCCTTCTTCGTAGCTTTCCAAACTTCATCCTCACTAATATTTATCCCTTGCTGGTCCACAATTTCTATAATCTCTTTACTTTTCATTCTCATCATTTATTAGATTCTTAAAGTACTCCTTCGATCTTCTCATCACACTCTCTTCACTTATTACATCATTATCATTTCTGTTGTTAACAAGCCTATCCTGCTGCATGTCCTTTCTAGCCTGATCCCTCTGTCTCACCAGTCGATACAAGTCCTTCTCTCTCTCTCCTTAGTGTCCAGTCATCAGAACAAACCATAAGAAAGGATCTTTGGACAGATGGGAGCAAAGAGAAGACTTTTACCCATAATGCATGGCAACATGTTTGGAGAAATCAAGAAACAGCATTTCAGCAAAATGATCCCCTGCCACCAGTCAAGCATGGTGTTGGAATGCTGATGGTTTGGGCTTGTTTTTCAATATTCTAGGGACAAATGTGAGGCCATCTGTCCAACAGCTGAAGTTTGGACCAAACTGGGTCATGATGCACCAGTATAATGGTCCCCAGCACAGCCACAAGTCCACAAAAGAAAGACCGAACAGGAGAAGAATCAAGAATCCACAAATATGTTCTTCTGCTCATCTTTTCTATTTAGATTTTTATGAAATGCCACACAAAGACTTTGATTTATTTTCTGAGGACCCATGTGAGACAAATGTCTTCTGCTTTGTTTCTGCTCTTACGGTGTGTGTAAAACCTTTTGGCACTGTTTTCACATTTGAAGCTGTCCTTTTCATTGATTTCTGCATGAGCGTATACAAACCGCAGCCCCGTGGGGCTTCATCCTTCTTGTCAGGCCTGTTGCATGTATGGCCTGAAGCTTTAATGAACAGAGGTCTGGATGTGAATAACGACACAGAAGAGCCTGCGTGGAGCCACCGGCCTCCTTTTTGTTATTGAATGCACTGAAATATTGATGAGTCTCTCCTTTTGCTGTTGCCGTCTCAGACGTTTGCCTCTGACTGATGAAGGTTGGACTGTTGGCTCCTGCCGGGCAGCCAGGACGGTTTGCTGCTGAACAAAAAGCGACGGCGCTGGTCGTGGTCTTGAAAGAGAATGGGTCATCATCTCTGCGCTGTAACGCTGTCGTGCGCAGTCTGCTGCTCTGCAGAGCTGCTTTAGGTTTCTACCTTCTGGAAGCTTCCAACTTCATCCTCTCCCCATCTGTGATTTGTTTGCAGAACAAACCTCTCCGGCTGTGATTTATCTCAGCTCTGAGGCTTTCTGGTAATTCCCAGGTGATGCTACCTGTCTTAACAAAAGCCAAAAATAGAAGACTTATCTGCTCAAAGTAGGTTACTCAGAAATATGTGAGTTTTCCTCTCTGCTGTGACAGTTTGTTTCACCGCCTGGAGATCTTGCTGAGCTGCCTGGCACATCATTATCAGGTGTCTTTGTCTGAACAAAGAGGAGTTTGTGCATCACAAAACAGATTTTTCTGCAGCTCATCATCATGTTCAGTATTATTTAAACTAAATGCATCATGTATTGTGTTGTTTTTTTATTATTTTATTGGCCAAGGATGTATAAAAGATGCATTCCATAGTTTTAAACAATGATAATCTCATATTAAAAACAATTTCATTCATGATCTCACGCGAGATCTTGTGTGATCTGTTAGCACTCAAAGCATGAGTTAGTGACTCAGCTGTGAACAGTATCTTTAAAAGTGGCAGGTTAAAGATGTCTGTGGGTTTGATGGAGTTTGAACTGGATTTCCTTCAGAAGTTCATCTATTGTGGATTTACATCTAATAAATCTTTGAGAGTGTCTGGTAAAAGGGTTGGACTGGAAAAACTTCAAATACACACTGTTATTATTATTATTATTATTATTATTATTATTAATTATTTTTATTTTTATTTTTCTTAATGTTATGATGTTATAGCTCACAGTCTGGATGGCTTTATGTTTATAATCTGGTGCAATAAATTAAGTGAGGATTTGGTCACGTTTTTTATATTGCACAAAAAAAAATCTCTGCATATTTTCCACATAAACAAGAAATATTGTGTGTTTGCAACATTTTGGTATTTTAACAGAGTTTTGACAATTAAAAAAAAAGTGTAAGATCTCCAGATGTTTTTAGTTACTTTGTAAAATACCAATTTGTGGTCCAGATTTCATTGATAATGTCAGACTTGACTTGTGCATTTATGTTTATTTGCAGTTGTTTGTGTGTGTGTGTTTTTTTTTTTTCAAATAAGGTCTAAAGGAAATTTTAAACTAAAGCACAAGTCATCATTATTTGCAAAAATACTAAATGAAACGTGAACCTTGAATGTCTGCTGAAATGTGCTGAAAAGTAAAGGTAACAGTGAGCTAAAATCAGTAGAAGTGTAACAAAAATATGGGATTAGCAGCAAAAAAGTAGGCAAAAACTAAAAGAATGAAAATTAACTAAAAGCTGAAATTAACAGAGCAGTAGCTAAGAGCTAAACTTGGGGGGGGGGGGGGGGGTACAGCACAAATGAACAAAAAAGTAGCTAAAAGCTCGATCAGCAAAAGTGCCTAAAAGAAAATGTGTAGTTAAACAATCTGTTTATGTAGTAAAACAGTTTTAAAAGCTAAAAGTTGCAAAACAGCTAAAAATGGTAAGACAGTAGATAAAAGCAGCACATAAAACCAAAAATAGAGCGGGCTGCTGAAACGGATCTTAACAAAGACAACGTTGTTGAAGGAACTGAAGAGACTGAAATGTATTTATGGGTAAACAATAATGTAAAAAAAGATTAGCAATTAAAAAAAATAATAAACTTTTTAAAAATGTAGCTCACTATACCTGATTCCAGAGATTTTTATATGCAAATGGTTAAAATAGCACAAAGTTTGCTGAAAGTTTAATTTCCAAAATCAGCTGAGAAAGTAAAAACAGGAAGTCGTGCAGCCTGAGTGTACACACACCTCAGTTCGCTGCAAACTGTTTTAATTTCAGCCACACAAAACACAACCAAGATAAATGAGATGCAACCAGCTCGTTTCTTGATGTTTGAGCATTTTCATCCGTCTGTGCTTGTGTTGGCCTCGTCTGGCTGTAGAACAGAAACTGCAGAGTCTTCTGACCTTGGGCGCCCTTGAAGCTGCCAGAAACAAGCAGCAGCTCATCAAATATTGAAGCTCTGTCTATTTCAGGGGTTGATGCAGCCGTTCTTCCTGCAGCTCAGGCTGCCGGAGAGGAGAAGGGAGCACGTCTCGAGTCCAGAGTCGTCGTGAGCACGTAAAAAGCTGAACTCACACTTTAACAAATGCATTTAAATGTTTATTAAGTGATTCAAAACTATGTCCAGAGCAATAAAGATTTAGAAGTGTTGGATAATTATTTGTGTAGAAACAGAGGGTTGAACGATTTCCATGTAAAATGCACAATATTAGCCTATATGTAATATTTATGAGCGTCTTTTAGGCTATTTATGAGAAAGATTCCCCAAATTTAACACAGAATCATATTCATGTTCTTATTTATTTATTGTCCCATAGAAATCATAACTTTTTGGTCAGACAGTTGGTTAAGATGCTTTTTGTCTCAAATAAAAGTAAATTATTTTGTAATAAATCACATTTTTCACAGTTTTAGGGCCTGCATTAATCAAATTCTGAACATAAGAATATTTGCTTGAGTTTATGAAATCAAGAAAAAATTATTCAGTATTTTATAATTGATCATTCTGGGGAGATTTCACGTTTTATTACACTGTTCTGGTTTTAGTACACTCGACTTTTTAACAACAATCATTTTGCTGAACTGCACTCTGCTGAAAATAAACGTGTTTTTTTTTTATTAATGTTTTTACATATAATGCTGGGTTTCTTTTATCCAAATCTTTCTTTAATCTTAAGTTTTTGGATCCAGGTGAAACTTGTAATCTTTCCTCTGGTGATGAATAAAGTGCTTTTATTTAGGTTAAATATTTAACGAACTGCTTTCTGATCAGCACTGAATCAACTTAAATTGATCCCATCTTGAAATATTCACAAAGGGTAAATGGTTGTTCCACAGCTGGTTCACAGGATTTATCTTCCCTTCACATCAGCAGAAGACTTGATTTAATGTTTCACTAAAGAACAGATTTTCTTTGTAATAAATTAGGAAGGGATTAACGAACCTGAAAACTAAATCATGCACAGAACTGGACTTTTGATTGAACTAAACGACATGAGGTTAAATCAGTTAGATGTAAAGTGATGTCAGAGCGCAGAGACCTTTTCTCTGATAAAATTAATAATTACAAACATCGTCGGATGCGGTGTGTGAGCTGAAATGAACACTTTTATAAGTTCTGGTCAACGTGTAGCCAATCAGGTCCAAAACGATGTTAAATCAAATTTATTTATAACGCGCACTTCAAAACAGCCGGTGTTACCAAAGATGAATGAAGTCTGCACGTAAATGATTTCATTTCTTTAAATTAAATGTATTTTTTGTGACACACAAAGGTTGTTCTAAACCAGCGGTACTCAGCTAAAGATGCTCAGGGGCTGGACATCCAGCAGTTACTGCCATTCAGTAAGTTTGTTTTACGGTTTAAAATCTAGTTTTATTTAAAACATGAACTGAGCACATCCGTGGGCCTGATTTGGCCCCCGAGCCGCCATTTGAGTATCCCTGTTCTAAACTGTTGTGATCAACAGTTTTTCTGGTTTTTCTTTGGACTTTTGCTTCTTTTTAATTTACCAAAATGCAGCGTTTCTCATTGTGGTGCGTTCTTATATTATTGAAGGGAAAAATGGACAAAAGAAATTCACAGTGTTTGTCTTATAAAATAGAGCGACACATTTCCCCGTGCAGTGACAATATGTGTATCTTGCTATTCAACTTTTATTTATACAGGTTAGTCCCACTGAGCCACGGAGACTCATTTACAAGCGAGACCTGATTTTCACAAAGACCAGTGACAACAATGGGCAATCGTAAAAGAAAGCATATCAATTGTTTAAAGTTGTGCAAAATGAAACTTTGCATTAATAAAAAAAAACTGTTGCAATAAAGCTGTGTAAGGTTAGTTCTCATCAACAGAAGCTCAGGCCTGTATATTAACGGTGTTCGTAATACGCAGAGGAATGGACTCAGGACTCGGAGTAAAAGGTAATAACTTACAGGTGACAACTGGAGGATCTGAGAGAGGAGGTAGAAGGACATGGTCCTCTGAAAATCTGTGGTGCGGATGTGAACAGATATCTTTCCTCAAGGTTCCACGGCTCTGAGAGGAGGAGTCCTGGTAGCCGAGATGGAGAGGACAGTGATGGTTAGTGGATTTTTCAATCCAATTCAACCTTTATTTCTACAGGTTAGTCTCTTTGAACCTCGAGGACTCGTTAAGAGAGACCTGTTTTAACAAAGGGGTGACAACAGTAGATGGTAGGGTGGTGGAGGTTCTGCAGGACTGTCTGAGGTCAGGGTGGAGGAAACAGGAGTTCCAGGACCTGGTCTCAGGGGAACAGGTACTGAGAAATGGAGGAAAACACAGGTAAGTATCAATTTTTATTCAAGGAGACACGTGTGTGACAACAGTGTCCACGCAGGGAAAGGAACGCTTCCACAGCAGCTGCTGCTCATTTTCTGCTCGTCTGATCATGGATTGAGTCAAAGACAACGTGTTTTTATTACAGAAGAAAAGTTTAAACGTGTCCATGTTGACATTAGATGTTTCAGTCAAAGATCAGCTCCTTCTCGCAGCTACCTGGAAACATGAACGTCCCCGCTGAGCTCTGTGACGTCGTCTCCTTCACCAAACCTCTTCACAAGTCGTCTGTTGTCTGTAATCTTTGGCTTTTTGCTTCCCTCGTGTTTCTCCTGCAACCTTCTGACAAATCGCTGCTGCCACTGTTGCATAAGACTCAGAGCTCGCATCAAGATTTATAACCAGGTATAATGACATGCGCTGTGTTCCCCGCTCTGAAAGGTTTTATGGAATTTTAAAGCTTTTTGTGTCAAACGGAGCGAGCTGGCTTCAGTGTCATTTCTGGTTTTATGAGTGTGTCTTTGCGTCCGCGTCACACACACACACACACACACTAATCAATCAAACAAGTGATTCAACTTTTTGACTTGACTTGTTGATCAGAGCAGGATTTTCATAAAATCCTGTAGTGATACACCTCCTTCATCAACTTTGTCTCTGAAAACCTTCAGAAAGGACAGAACACCGTTATCGCATTAATTTGAATCCAGGACACAAATGATCTCACCAAGAGACTTTATTTTTGTCCTAATTCATATAATCAAAAGAATAATCTTCTTTTATTGTATTATCATTATTATTTTCAATATTT
>JARVGQ010001777.1:4640687-4660218 GCA_031762355.1 Hypsolebias martinsi | reverse complement strand
TGGATGGATGGATGGATGGATGATGGATGTATGGATGGATGGATGGATGGATGATGGATGGATGGATGGATGGATGGATGGATGGATGGATGAATTATATAGTTGTAGCTGGTATATTACGATCAGTTAGCGCATGAAGCACGAGTTAGGGATGACTCTCAGTTACTACCACAACAAATATTTACTCAATGTCTGTAAAACTGACTGAAGAACTGACTTTTTGTGTTAGCTAAGGTCAGCTAGCTGCAGTGGCCATCTTGAATCTGGTAAACTGCAAACGTTCAGTTGTTTATGTACATCCAGTGACTATTTTCTGAGAGTTTTACTAAAACCTGCCGAGTGGTTCATGAATTTTATGCTACAGGCTCAGACAAAAACATTACCTCCCTCCTGCCACCAGAAGAACAGCTCAGTTTTATGGTTCCCAATTCAAACTGTTTTAATTTTTCTTAGCTGTCACCGTAACAGCTTAAACACACGTTAGAAGCAACGTTCAGGTGTTATTCTGTTTCTGCAGGACTCCTAACCTCAGTGGTTACAAGCCTCAAAGTTTTAAAGAACCAAGCTTCATCAGTTCAAAGTTCAAACCTGACGGGAGGCAGGAAGTTTTTAGACATGAGACCACAGTTCCCATTTGAATCCAAAGCATTTGGTTATTGAAACTATGTCCTCGTTTGAAGCAAATTTTTAAAATAAAGTTGTGAGGTCCGGCAAAAAGCTTTGCTTTTTCTCACATTTATCAGATTTTACATTGAAACTATTATGATTATGATAAGATTTGAGCAGTTCCAAACCATATACAAAAACATTTCTCACCCATCTTCAACCTTAACCCCCCTCCGAACCTCCCGCCTCGGCCTGGTCTCAGTCTCGGTCCAAATTTGGCACTCCCAGTCTGTGTGAAAGGGCATTTCCTCCTGGGGTTCGAGTCTGACAACATGGTGATTTTTCCCACAGGAAAATCAAAACATCAACTCTGACATAACATGTTGACGAATCAGGGGATCAAAGCTGCGACTGGAGGCTTTCGTGGGATTCCCATGTGCCCCAGAACAAACTGTACGTGAACGGAGGGAAATGCCCTCCACGAGGCTTTTACCAATCAGAAATAAAGACGCAGAACGAGAACTTTGAAGCTTTATTTTCTGTAAACCACACAAAACAGACTGAACCAGCGAGGTGCTCCACCTCCATATCTGGACTCTGATGAAACACCTGAAGTGCAGAAATTAGTGGGTTTTAATCATTTCAGTGCATTTTGAAGTTGTTGTCACTTTGATTAAAGATGCCCATCACAATCACCCACACATGGAAAGCACAAGTTTTCCATGAGTGGGTGGTGAGGGTTAGGATTTGATTTGCCATTGTATTGTGTAAATCATATAAATCATATATCAATCATCATGTAAAACCACAAGTAGTGGTTTTATATGATTTTATTGGCTGTTTTAAAATGTTCTGTCTAGTCGTTTTGTGTTTTACCAAACTACAGGGTAAGCTTTATGGATCACAGACACTTCATGACGGTACATTTTCAGCTGAGGGATGATTGACTCAGCTGAAAAATGACTCAATTGTTCACTGAACTGTTAAATCTAAAACAAGCCGAACAAAAGCTAAAAATCATGAAAAAAAAAACTTTCTGAAAGCTAAAATCAGCAAAACTAGGTAAAAGCTAAAATGAGGAATGACTTTGCTAAATTATGACACTAGCACAATTGCTTAAAGCTAAAATAAGCAACATTGTAGCTAAAAGTCAACATTAGCAAAGAAAACAGTAGCTAAAGAATACATAAAAAAGACAACAATAGGCTAAAATTATCTAAACTGTAACTAAAATAAGCAAAACAGTAGCTAAAAGCTGACAGAAGCAAAACCATAGACAAAAGCTAAAACTTGCAGAACTATAGATAAAATATTAAATTAGTGAAACAATAGCCAAAGTATTTCAGTGATGGAAATTTTTTGCAAATAAATTCAACAATTCAAAAAGTATAAACATCGTAGAACAAACAAGCGGAACATTTTGATGTATGAACGGCTAAAATGACTAAATATGTGGAGGAAGTTTATCCTTAAAAAAAACAGTGTTTTTACCAGGAGGGAAAGGTGAATTTGGGTGACACGGTGGTGCAGTTGACAGAGCCAGTCGTCATTTATTTAAGGATGGAGCACACGGCATCGTAAACCGCCTAGAGTTTACAAATTAAGAGCCTGAAGTTAACAAGGGCCTGGTTTACACAGGGCGGCACGGTGGTACAGTTGGAAGAGCTGTCACCTCTCAGCAGGAAGGTCACCAGATCAAATCCCGGCTAGAGGCCTTTCTGGGTGGAGTTTGACTCTGAATTGTCTCTATGAGAGAGAATTGGTCTCATTTGTCTCTAAGTGTCCCTGTGGTGGACTGGAGACCTGTCCCCCACCTGTTGAGTAGAATATTGTTTGATGAAAAGCAGGTCCTGCTTTGCCTTTAGAAGAACCTTAAATAACTTTGCTTTGGCCTTTTGTGTTAATAAACCACAAGGCCATGTCACAAACATCAAGCAGGTCCAGTTGTACAGGTCCTGAGCTGTGGTTCTGATCAGAACCAGTTTGAGGCGTCTGGTGCGGCACCATTTACAATGGTTTAATGGGACTGAGGCAGTTCCCAGTCCTTCCTTCTCCTCATTCACTTCCTGTCCCTGCAGAATCCAGAACTAGATCTTTGTGAGACTCCAGCACAGCCCCCCTCCACCTGAAGGAGCTGTTCAACCCCCCCACGTCAACACTCGTTCCCTCCGCTCCAATATCTCCTGCCACTTCAGAGTCCCAGAAGCTCCCCAGCTCTGCTGCTCCTCGTTCATGGAGCTCACTTCCAAACCACCTGAGGGAACCTCAGACCGCAGGATCCTTCAGAAAAGGACTGAGCACGTGCGTGTTCGTCAGGTGTGCTGCATCGATGCTGTCCAAGACGTCCTGTGAGTCAGAGGCCACATTGCGAAAACTGTGAATGATTTGAGTTTTACGTAATAAAATAAAAGTTTCGCAGAAGAGAGGAAATAAATCCCAAACTCAGAAAATACAACGTTCAAATTTTATTCAGTCACACCTTCTTTACAGGAAACATTCACGTTGCATGCTGGATGTCAGAGAGGTCCAACGATCAAAGCCCTTCGTTAGGATTTACAGAGAGCTGGGAAAGTAAAAAGCTGCATCTTAATTTAGATGATGCAGCGTAAAAAACTTGATTGTGTTGCTGTAACTTTTGCAGATCAGTGAGATTTTTATCTGTGCTGCAGAAACCGAGGGAGCTCACGGTCAGAACAGTGTGATCTCGTTTAAAAACAGTAAAAATCCGGCGCCTGACGCGACAGTTAGGATTAAAGACAAGAAGGAAATGTACTCAGCCGCAACACGAGGCACAAACATGGACCCAGACGGAACCAGAACCATTTACAGTTTCTTGATAACATCTTAAAAACCCTCTTGTTTAATGGGTTCAGTTTACACGCACCAGTTAATAGAAATATACAGTATAAATATGTTTTTAGAGGTTAAGAAAAAGGTTAAATTTTTTAAAGGAAACGTCTTGACCCATGCAGGAACCTGATCTCAGAGCAGCGTTTGCCCTTGTGAGGTGAAAAACGCACACATGAATATTTTAAAAGTCACATGTTCAGTTCATTTCATGATGAACCGTTTAACAACAATTAGCCCAACAGTGATCACATGTTTACTAAAATCTTTACATGTTTTCAGATGTTCAGGACATGAAGGCGTCAAATGTGAGCAAGAAGAAACTTTTTCTAACAGAGAGCAAATATTTTGATGTCCAGTGTCACAAAAAAATATGAAAAACTCCCCATAAGTCTGATTCTCGACAAAGGTAATGAAAAGTGGGAAATCCTGTGCTTTAATTGCTGTGTCTTGTGTGTCTGTTAGTAAAATATCTCATTAACCTCACGATGGGTTTTAATGAAACTCACTGAATGTCTCTAAACTCTCAGAGGGAGCTCAGTTCAAGATGGCTGCCACAGCTAATCAACGTTACGACACAAACGTAACTCATTTAAATGTTTAGATATTGAGCTAAACTTTTGTGTGGTGGTAGCTGAGAGTCATGCCCAACACACACCCTGAGGGCTAACAGATTACACAAAGTCTTTGTTTAAACATTTGCATGCAACAAGGCGAGCGACGTGTATTTAATCAACTTTAAACGTCTTTTGAAAAATGTGTTTCTTAAAATGTGTTGTTTTATTTATTTTTTATTAAACACTGTGGGGTAATTGTTTCTTTTAGGCATTTGTAACCTCTGCAAGTCAGCTTTAGTTTCATTTAGATTTAATTCAGTTTATTTTAAGATGCTTAAACACTGAAGTCCAACTCGTCAAGATGCAAAATATTTATTTAATATTCTAGTTTTATGGCAGCGTCCACTTCAAAAATTACATCAAAAAGCAACATCATCAGAAGCCCTCATTACAAAACATTTTCTTACAAATTAATTAAGAAAAACTACATTTGACTTTTTACTTGTTTTTTTAGCATCTATTCTTCAATTTTATCTCAATTACGACAGGGTTTATTAAAGAGAAGAATCCAGTAATTATTGTTTTCTGGTTTTATTCTTTTGTATTCTGATGCGATCAATAAGAAGCACAACGTTTGTTGTGCAGCAGTTTAAAGGATCTCATTGTCAAATCACGAAGATGAAGAAAAGTAAAACCTACAAAGGCACATCAGTGTGTGCTTAGCTTTAAAATCTGCAAGCAAAAAATTAAAAACTATCACGTTTGTTCATCGACATTCACAGCTGAAGTGACTGAAATGAGGTCAAACATGGCGACATCCTTGGACGAGCCATTTGGAATGAAGACCTCAGTATTAGTACGTATTTATGCTCAGATCTGCTGAGTAAAGTACTCAGATAAAAGTGCTTTGTTTACATTGAGTGCATACCCGCATTTCAGAATGTCACATCAATATATCTAAAATAAAGACTGGAAAAAACTCTTTCAAGTTGCACTGTTGACTAAAGTTCAGGTTTTATGTTGGATTTTATACTTTGCATCAATGATCAGAGAAAAGATAATTTTGTTTCTGACACTGTTTTTATAACAAGAATCACAAAAATATGAAAGGATATTTACTGAAACCTCACAGAAATGTTACTAAACATCCAATATCTGCATTCTGTTGTAATTCTAAATGTGCACATTTCAAATGCTACAGATTTTGAGCAAGTGCTGAATTTTACTTTAAACATTCTGCATACATTAATACATTAAACCCATAAGAAGTTCATCTTTTAACAGTCTCATATAAAAACGTTTAAAATGTACACCCATAAAAGGCTCTTTTTTTGCTCCATGTTTTTGTTTAAACTGCTAATGCATCAAATTCAGGAGCAAGAAAACTCTCAGAAGCATAATTTTCTTCTGCCTTTACATCCAGACCACTTCTTAAAGGTTATTTTTCAGTGTATAAAAACATTTTCTGTCACCCAGTTCCATTAAAAAATAAAAAAAACTGGTTCAGTCTCAAGGGCGGAATGTCAGAGCTCCTGCCTGTGAAAGAATAAATTACCCTCACCAGCACAAAATGTCTGCAGTCATCTTTGTCTCAGTCTATCTGCATCAAATCTAGATGCAAAAATCTCAGAAAGATCCCAGTTCACTGCTCTTATAACAGAAACTATCTTAAAGCACCTAAACAAGGATCATTTTAAGCCCTTTCGAACTCCAAAGTTGGGATTGCGAGGCCTGTTTTTCTGCTTTACACTAATCAGAGCAGAAATAATGCAAAACAAAACATGCAATAAAGTTATAATTAAAAGTTGTTGGAAGAAAAATCTGATGGGTGTCAAAGCAGCGACTGATCTAAAGTCCACCATACAGCATTTGTTTCTATTAACCTTAATGGAAATGTATTTTTATGCAGGAGATAAATTTCAGTTTTGATAAGAAAACTGTGAGCTCGGGTTCGATGGAAGTCGTCGCAGTATGTCAGGAAATCTAAAATGAATCACAATCTACTCAAAACGTTATTCAACCCATGCAGAAAAAAGTTCAATCTAGTTTACTCCTGAAGAAATGTTGAGGCATCTAATGTCTAAAAACTAATATTTGCAATAAGAACCTGAATAAAAAGTACAACAAGAACCAAGATCACCTTGGTAACCCCACGTCTGTATCTGCCACTCCCTGACTTAAAGACAGTAAGAAATGCAGGCTAAAATGTAAGCCTGAAACAGTCACTGTGCAAAAACCACGAGTCGTCGATTAAAAATTCCTGAACCGAGTGAGACAGAAATCTGTCACGGTCACTCACATGAACTCTTGTGTTTCTACAGTGTGTCGTGTCGGAGACACGGCACGTTAAAATGTGCAGATTTGAAGTGAATTATTTTTGTGATGATTTGCGAGAAAAGTCCTGCAGCAGTGAAAAAACACAAAACTACCGATGTCTCGATGCACAAACAGTTTAAGTCTAAAATGCATGGGAATTAAACGAGTTTGCAAAGTTCAGACAAAGCTACAACGTGTGACATTGTTACTCCAACTTGAACATTCTGCGGTAAAATCGACATTTAACTGTGACTGTGTTGAAACTATTAAAAACATCAAAAGGTAAAGTCTAATTTCTGTGATGTTTAAATTTTGGACGAAGTTTCTGACTTTTCTGAGCCGTGACGCTACAAAGAGCGACGGTTTCTTTTCTCGCTTCGCCCAGATCCCGTTGTTTCTGGATGAGCGCCACACTTTTCTGATCGAGCTGCACATTTCTCCAAAGAAAATCAAAAATGGTGACAAAAATGGGAGAATCGTGCACTGAAGTATTTTCTTTAAAACAAATGCTGCTCCGTTAAAGTCAGAATCTATCATCCCAGCTGACAGAAGATTCATTAGAAGCACAGAAACACCAGTCATGGGTTAACTATTTAAAAAAAAAACACCCGCCGACTCCAGTAAGACACAAATTTTGTCCTGATCATCCGAACAAAGCGCCTCTGATGAACCCAAGAATGAATCTCTTCTTCTAAATATCATTTTCTGTCTCCTCGCTGACGGTATAAACAAAAACCTGCTGACAGAACATGGCCGCAGGTTTTCTGCTGTCTCAGAAAGTAAAGCTAATTCATAAACCAACTTTTCACACAACCCCACACCCTGAAATTCCTTCTACCACCAAAAACTTTAAAAAAGAGGACAGCTCCAACAGACTGCTCTGTCTCCTCTGAAAGAACACCTTGAACGCCCCAACAGGCGATTAAATGACCATTTTCAAACAGCTCATTAAACGAATCGGAGCAGGCGACATGTTCAAGTGGTTCCTTTTTTAATTCTGCCCTAAAAACACTCGGCAGATTTTTGAATCAGACTAAAGATCCTCACTTTGTCTCTTTTGTTTTTATTTTTTTGCATCAGACACAGATTGTGCTTTTTTTTCCTGCATCTCTGAGATATTAAAAGTGCAAAAGTGTTCATAAATACTCAATAATAATTTTTCTAATGTTCGACTTTCTTCTCCAGCAGAAGACTCTATTTCGCCACATCCTCTAGCTCCACAATGAGCAGCGGACCTTTATACCTTTTTCCACGCAATTTACTTTTAAAAGAACCAGCAGGCACTTGCACAGGCGCCTTACTGCTCCATGCAAGGGGTCCACGAGGTATTTCACTCTGGGGACCGAAACAACCTGCATCTCACTCTGGATTTAAAATGGACTGAACCAAACCCGTTGAATTCAGGCCTCACACCGGGCAGCGAGTGTCCGTTCGCAGGCTGACGGGCGGCAGGGCCTTTTTGGTGCCCGCGCAGCTGAAACAGGCCGGGAACAACGAGCCGAAGAGACTGCCGAAGAGACTGCCGAGCCCCTTCCGGAACACGCTGTTGGACAGGCTGTAGATGAGACAGTTGCAGAAGCTGTTGCTGATGGCCAGCCATGTTGTGAGGAAGGACGCCACGGCGTGTTGATACAGCCCGGCGCTCTCCAGGAGGAAGTAGAGGATGTACGGCATCCACAGCACGTAGAAGACGCTGGTGATGCGGAACAGCACCATGGCGTATCGTTTGTCCGTGCAGCCTTCGCACCGCTCTCCTCGCTCGCCGTGGCTGCCCTCCGGGCTGAAGCGAGCGTGGCGTTTCGTGATCTCCTTTGTGTGCTGGCGGCAGATCCGGAATATACTCCAGTAAGTGAAGCAGACGGTGAGCGCTGCCGGCGCGTACAGCGCCACCACGATGAAGGTGCTGAACCTGGGGTTGGTCTTCCACGAGTCTGCGCACCACTGAAATATGTCCCCGTGGTACCCAGGCTTCCCCCAGCTGAAGAAGGATGGCAGGAATATGAGGCCGGAGTAAACCCAGATGAGGACGATGCACACCCTCAGCCGACACGGTGTCACCAGTGTGGTGTACGACAGCGGTCGGGTGATGGCGATGTAGCGGTCCACACTGATGCACGCCAGGGACGCCATGGAAACGCTCTTCAGCACAGAAATGACGTAGCCGAACATCTTGCAGGTGAGCTCCTCATTCAGACCCTGGAGCAGGCGGAGGAGGGACAGCGAGGGCACCAGGCAGCTGACGCCCACCAGCAGGTCGGCGTACGCCATGGTCTGGATGAAGTGTCCGGTGGTGTGGTGATGCAGCAGCGGAGCGCAGTGGAAGACAAAAATCACCACTAGGTTCCCAGCGATGATGAGCACAGCGAGGAAGAGGATGATGGCCACCTCCAGCAAGCAGGTTTCCAGGCCGGGAGAATAATTAACAACCCCCAGTAGGCAGAACAAGGAAGAACCGCTTTGGTTCGCGTCAAAGGAGGAGTTCATGTTTGGACCATGGAGAAGGGTCGGGTTCAGCTCGGTGCAGCCGTCATCCTGTCAAATAAAGTGCCATTTTATGAAATCCTGAACTTGTTGGTCCCGTTTGTTATTTAGAAAACAAACCGCGCCTCCCGCTCTTCTGAAATCAGCATCTTTTCTCGCTCAGCAGTCAGGGAGCCGGTCGGTACAGTGGCCGTCATCCAAGGGTGCACGTGATGCAGCCAGACTCCTGCTGGGTGTGAAATATGTGTGCAACTGCAAGAGGAGGGGGAAAAGGGTCAGAAAATGTCCACCACAATAGAACAGATGCTGGTGTGATGCTGCAGTGCAATGTCCCCTCACAGCTGTTTACCACACCCCCTCCTCGCTCCACTACAGATCCTGAGGTGAGCACTCTGACCTGAAACAAAGCCACCAAGAAACAGACGTCCACTCTGACCCTTCAGTGCCGGCACCAAGAAAAAGGAGGTGGCAGAACAAAGCTTTAAGGTCCCGGCATGTTCCTCACACTGAGAGTGTCGATTCAGCCAAAGTCAAGACAAAAGCATCTTGAGAGCCGCAGGAGTCCTGAAGGACGAGGGCTCACGTCTCCAGGACCGTTTCCTCCTGGAGCTCGGTGAGGCTGAGGAGCAGCTGGACGACTTCCAGAGTGAGTGGAACGAAGAGGTGGACGGTGAGATGCCTCTCTGCTGTGGTCGAGGCAGACTGAAGATGCAGCGCTGCCAACAACGCTTTCCTCTCCTCCCCCTTCTCTTGATCTCACTCGTTGCCTCCCCTCCTCCCACTTTGTCTCACATTCATTTTTACTCCTAAATTCATAGATGGGGAAGTTCATTTGGCTGACCTTTGCTCTTTCAGCCAACTTTTCTAGTTTCCATGTTTAGGACACATTCAGTATGGTCTTGATATACGGATGTGAATTTATTTGTTTTTCCCCTATAATAAGAATAAATAAAAATAAAAAAAAACTGATGTGACTGAAGCCAAGAACCTCCAGCTTTCAGTCCCAGGAACTTCTCCCAGAAACACTGATTCTTGTCAAAATGGATTTTGATTAATTTTTGTTGATATGTTTTGTGTTCATGTGCCAAATGAGCCTCCTGGGTCCATGGAGCCCGTTAAGATTCAAAATGTGATGCAGTTAGAAAATAACTTAACCTTTCAGTTTACTCGGGAGTGCTTTCAGATGGTTTTCTTGTTTGTTTGTTTGTTTGTTTGTTTTACCAACTGTACGATCCATCTGATCAACCAGGGGTTGCATTTTTTTCTTGCATCCACCTCCTGGGCGGTTGACCACAGTGTCATGAACTTTCTGCTTTTTAATAATATTGGCAGCTATGGTAGGATGAGCATGAAGCTGCTTGGACTTGTAGCCTCATAATCTATAATTAAACTTAAGATATACAAAGTAGTTGCATTTACCTAAATCACTTGTTTTATTTTATTTATTTATTTATTTATTTATTTATTTATTTATTTACAATAACTAGTTCATTACATTGACCTGACTGAAAATTGTTGGATTTGTGCACCGGTACCTGGATTACTGAGCATGAACTTTGGTGTTTTGAACCATTTAGGAATGACTGCCTCAGAGGAGTTGAGGGGGGAGAGGGCGGGCCCCAGAAACCATCTTATCACCAGCAAACTTTTTTTTCACCATGACAATGTGGTATTTGTGGGACCCCAGTTTGTTTGTGGCTCTTCGGACTGAAGAAGTCCTTTGGATGAGGGATGAAACGTCTCAAAAAAAAAAAAAAATAAAAAGAAACCGTCCAGATGACCTGACTGAACTTTGCTGAATTTAAGCATTATTTCAGCGAGCTGTAAGAGTACCAACAAATGTATCTGTATCTACGTTAGCATGTGTATTTTTTGTATACTGTATTCTATTTTTAATACATTAGTTTTATTTTGACATGAAACAGAACAAAAGCATATAAACACAGTCACAAAGCGTGCAGAGTAAAGGTTTAAAACCACCTTTAATTTACAGTACAGTATTTGTATTTTGTCTCCAAAAAGGCAAACGTAATCATTTAAAGATGTCATAGTTTTCCAGGCCTTCTGGATCATTTGGAATCACTCTATTAGAGCTAAAATAAAAAATTCTATCAGTCAGACTGCTATTTTCTGTTTCATAAACTGTAGTTTAATAAATGGGAACAGATTGTATCTTTGTGGCAGACCACTCATAACAAAGAGCAGTTAGCTTAGCGACACAAAGGTTCTGATGAGACAAGCAAAAGACAAAGTGTTGAGGTGAAAAATGTATTTATCACAGCATTCTTATAAATCATATTGTGTTCTGGATGGTTAAAAATCCCTCTTTTGAGTCTTGCTCTAATCAGATGTGAGCTTCCCTCTCCCAAGAGAATGTCCCTTGATTTGCCAAACTGAGATAATTCCAACTGCTGCAGGTAAGATACTGTCCACTCACATTTGCTCTTTATAACCCGCATAAAAACCAAGAGGAATAAGTGAAAGCTTGTGTTATTGTCGTAGTGTCGTCAAGTCACAAAAGACAAAAAAAAAAAGTTCAGTTGTCATCAATATAATTTGTTAGGATTAAGCTTCAACTCACAAAATATAATAACCTGACACAGTTTAAATGTTGCTTCTTTCAGCTTAAAGTTGAAAAAGCTCCTCGGATGAGAAAGGAAACGTCTTTAGGAACCAAACACAAGTCCAGCTGCCAAGTTGAAAAGTTTGCAACAATGAAGAAAAGATTAGAAACGAATAGAAATCAAGAGTATGAAAAAGAAAAACGTCCATCATCTTTACCCGCTTCTTCCTTTTCAGGTCGCAGGGGTCACTGGTGCCCACATCCAGCAGCCACTGGGCGAGAGGCAGGGGACACCTGGACAGGTCTCCAGTCCACCACAGGGACACATAGAGACAAATGAGACAACCATTCACTTTCTCTCTCACCTAGAGACAATTATCAGTCTAACATGCAAGTTTTTGGTCTGTGGGAGGAAACTGGATTATCCGGAGAAAACTCACACATGCACGGAGAGAACATGCAAACTCCACCCAAAAAGGCCAGGATTTGATCCAGCAACCTTCTCGCTGAGAGGCAACAGCAACTGCACCAACGTGCTGCTGAACATAAACTGCAAAAATAAAATGTGAATGTTCTTGACCTTACAGAATAAAACGTGAAGCTCATGCTTCACGGCGACGTCTGAACAACAACATTTGCTGGTTTTGCAACATCTGTGTTGATTTGAAGGAAACAGTGAGAACATTGTTTCTCTTCCAGTGAAGAAAACAGAAGCACCATTTAGACATTTTTTTAAACGTTGTTTTTTCTTACCATATGGTGAGCACTGGGGTGGGCGAGGAGGCTGCTGGCCTTTTTCTTGGAATTTGTTTCATTTTCAAGGTCAGGGGTCAACTTATGAGGCAGAACAGCTCGGTCTCTGCTGTGGGGGGTCGCACACTGACTTCCAGCACCTTCTCCCCAGCAGGACGGCTGACAGGAAAAGCCTCCTTGTGACTAGAACAGAGAGCATGTGACGACGAGCCCGCTGCCGAGGAGACCTGAGGGTCTGAGCAAAGAAGAGCCGGTCTGTTGTTCCATGACGCAGCAGCTTTCACAGATAGACCCAAACTTTGGCGTGGGAGCAGCTGACGTTGTCCTGCAACACATATTCTGACCGAGTGCTAATAAACTGTGATTTTCCATAAACTGTTTGAAGTTCCCTCTATGTCTGTTAGCAAAATATCTCCAACTGAAATCCTCAAGATGTAATCAATGGATGAAATATTTGGAAACAGCCCATTTAAAGATGGCTACCACAGCTAATTGATATTAGTTTACACAAAAAGACTGTAAATCATTGATATTTTACTGATATTAATCTGTGGAGTAGCTGAGAGTTATTCACATGTTCTCAGGTGATCATCAGAGTTTCTACAAGTTTTCACTAAAAACGGCTGCAACTCCGTTATTTTTCAGCATAACCGGAACTGTTTAAAGCTGTGGCAGTGGGCGATACATGTATGCATTCCTTCAAGTAAGTAATTTAATTTTATACATTTTTTTTATTTTTAACAATCGGACATAAAGCCGAGAGGTGAAACTTCAGTCCTAAAGAAAGAAACGAGCCTGAAAACACCTCACTGCTTATTTCTCATCCACTATCTGATCTGCAAATTTATTAAAACCACAAGTCTATTTTGTTCTTTTCCTCAAATATTTTTTACTATTAAAGATATTTTTTAAAAAACAATTAATATTTATCTAAATATAGTCTAGCTATAACCAGTTTTCGCCCATGTAGACCATAAAAACATCCTAAGTTTTAAAACAAACTCAAACTTTTTCTCATGTTTTTTCAACAGCACATTAAAGTTTATCATTTCATAGAAGTTAAAAAAAAATCTGCTCAACACAAACCTAAACATTGTGCTCAGACTCGATTACATCCAGTTGCCCCAAATCTAGTCCCTTACTTTGTATGTTTACTTTGAAATATCTGGTTTGAAATGATCCGTGTAAAAAAAAAAACAAAAAAAAAAAAAACCACAAGTACTTTGAAGCTTGTGCAAACTGTAGTACCGTATTTTTCAGCCTATAAGTCATGTTTTTTGCATAATGTGCATGCCCTGTGACTTAAACGGCGAAGCGACTTATTTATGTTTCCTCCCATATTTATAAACCAATTTTTGGCTGCTATATGACCGTTTTCATTCATTCTGACTGAAAACATGTAGTTAGTATGGCATGCCGTTGTGTCATTTAACAAGTAAACGTGGCTATTAATGATACAATCAGCTTGCCCTGCCACCTTTGTCCCGCTCGCCTAGAGCAAATGTCAAATCAGCTTCATTTCACTGCACCGTCCTGGAGAAATGCAACTAGTTTGACCATTGAAGTGCATTTATTAAGTAACAGTTCAACTGAGACACACCTTTGCTATAAAGTTGAGCAAACAAATAATTATTTTAGGTGGTTATCTTGTTAAATTTCAAAGAAATGCACAGCGAGTCCTCCCGTGCATGCTCCTACTTCTGCGTATTGGCTTTTGAAATGCAGCTGATTTGAACATCAAAGTGCATTTATTAAGGAAAAGTTAGACTGAGACATGCCTTTGCTATGATTTTGAACAAACAATTGTTTTTAGGTGGTTATCTTGTTAAATTTCAAAGGAATGCACAGCAAGTCCTCTCATGCAATCTCCCGCAGTCGCCATTTGGCAGCCAATCGATTTTTGGCACAACACCGGCCCACATTTCTGGGTTGTCAGCAACAACACATAATAGATGCAACTTATATGGCAAAGTGATGTATTTATGGATTTTTTTTTCACTTTATTAGACATATTTGGACTGATACGACTTATAGGGCGGTGCGACGGCAGAAAATACGGTATATAACAAGTTCTTTAATTCTAAAAATCTTAGTTACCTTTGTAAAACAGCAGGTTTTGACCTGAAATGGTGAGATTTGCCGTTAAAAAGGAGGCCAAACAGCACCACGTTAGCCCTTTAGTGTTAATTCAAACTTCAGGACAGAAGAAGACATGATGGACAGTTCAAGTGGAGCAGATACAACACGAGTGAGGTGCGTTCGATATTCCTGAGAACATCAGGAGCCTTTATAAGTTCAAGCCTGCAGAGACAGATGTTGCTCCATACGGAGCATCAGCGGCTTGAATTTAATTCTGTTGAGGTCAATAAGTAATGAAGTGGCTTGGATCCCCTTTGTCTGATTAAAACACCACACAGAGGTGTTTTTTTTTTTAAAGGATGAAAGCCCTGACAGACTGTTGTGTTCAGAGAAAACAGTATAACTCAGTTTTACAAAAGCTGAGCTAAAATTTGATGTGACAGTAGCTGGGAGTCATCCTCACCGTACAGTCTGAGCAGACACATCTTTGATTGAAACAAGGAAGCAGGCAACGTGCACGTTGTCCAAAAGTGCTGCTTTCTTCATTTCTTGTTCTTTATTAATGATTCCTGCAGAGAGTCTGCTGGTGAAGGAGTTTCAAGTCATGTGCACATCCCCATTAGATATTTTTTAACCTAGTTTAAAGTGGAAAAAAAATAAAAACAAAAATCTAGTTCAGACGGATTTCATGATCTGGACAAACTTTAAAAATCTCTTTCAACAGGTTCATGCACTTCAACAGAAAACTTGTGATTTTGACCATATTTATTGTTTAACGCATTTTGCTGCAGGATCATAGAAACAGAGAGAGAACAGAAAACAGGTGAAGGTGATGCAATTAGTTTATTTATTTAATTTGGTCTCCTGTGTTGCTGCACGGGCAACATGAGATTTTCTGACACTAATGGGTTGCAGCCTCCTATAAAGCCGTTCGACTGTGGCCTGTTTGTGTGTCTGCTCATGTTAAGACAGCGGTCGCAGACACAGAATGTAAAAGATAATCGCTGCTGGCAGCAGGCGGGCTTTCCCCTTCATGAACCATGCGCCTGAGGCAGAACTAATTTCAGCAAAAACCATCGCAGATCAGTGTCAAGAAAACATTACGACCTTATAAACGGAGCAAAACTAAAAGCCTGGCATTCATTAAAGGAGCTTATCGCCTTTCATGAGTTATAATTCAAGATGACCATCACATAAACTTTACCTCTGTATTCGTTATGTGGGTGTGTCAGCCATTTTTGTGCTGATAATGAGCATTAGCTGTGGCGGCCATCTTTTGGGCGGACGCCAAATGTCAACCAGCTGTAGATGCACATCAAATCAATTATTTGAGAATGTTTCATTAAAATCTGTCGGGTGGTTTGAGAAATATTTTGCTAACAGTGTTGACTTCAGATCGTCAATGGCAAATGTGAGTTGGGAGATCAGTTTCAGCTACTATCACACCAAACTTGAGCTCAGCAGTTGTAAAACTGGCCACCAAACCGTTAATGTTCACTTTCAGTGGAGGCAGTAAACACCCCAGACTGGAGATGAGAAAACATTAATTATGTACAAGTTCCTAAATGTGTCTGAACTGTACATTAAACCAGTTTAATCTTCTTTACTCCACTGAACTAAATGATGCTTCAGATCTCAAATACGGTATTTTGCCGAGCTGAGCAATGTTTCTGCATTTCTTGTTTTGTTAATCTGGTTTAACAAACAGACTGTAAGCAGGTCAGGAGGTGTCAGGAGGTGTCGAGCTTTAATGGTGAACTTCCTCCCTTCAGTGACCTGTGGTACTGGGGGCCACCATGGCAGGCGTGAAGCCTCGGTACCGTCCATCCAGGCTCGGATACTCCTTCCTGATTCTCCAAACGCTGCAGCTGGGGATGAACGGGTGTGTGTCAGTAGGTGGGACCCCAAACCTCCAGCTGATGTAAAGTCTGTAGGCGCAGTGGCGCAGGGAGGCGGTCTGAGCCCCGCCAACGGGAGGATTCAAAGGCTCCTGGTACAGGAGGACGGCCTCCAGCAGCGAGCGGCTCAACACCAGCTGCTGGAAAAGAGGAGACGAGGTGATGCAGACGCCATCGCTCCGCCTGCAGCACAGCTGCTCCTGCGGGACGGAGGATGGAGAGCAGCGGTCGCATTTACACCACGCTGGACGACGATGCGTCGGGTTCTGGTCCGGCTTGCAGTCGAGGGGAGGCTGAGCGTTGGGGTCCACACCGGCATGCAGGTGCAGGAGGCAGAGGACGGCTCTCATGTGTCCTGCGTCCTCCTGCGTGGACAGAAACATCTGTTCAATAAATCTGAAGCACCAGAACCAGACAACCAAAGAAAGAATTAAAAACCTGAAAACTGTCTTAATGTCACCACAGACACATCTTCACTCCAGTTATGGATAATCCGGTAGTCCCTCGCTACTTCACGGTTCGACTTCGCAGACTCACTCTCTTGTGGTTTTTCAACAATTGTCAACTTTTATATTACGCACGTGATTGGTACGGTACAGATAAATAATTAATGGGGGGAAAAAAACAACTTTGGACAGGCGCCACAGTTTTGAAATTTTCTTTCAATAAGCCTACACTGCATCACCAGTCCAAAAGAACTACATTACCCAGAAGCCAACAGTGCTTCTGCCCGCTGCTTTCTGCTCAAATTGAGGGAAAGTTCTGGTCTGATCCAAACCTGACTAAAAAGTTTGATTCATAGTGACTTCAGCGCTCAGTGGATGCAGAGAGCCGATCAGAACCGGACCAGAACCACCTCCAGCCTCATCGGTCAGTCTGAGAGCGGCTTGTCGGCACATGAAGCCTGTCGAGCGGGGAGGCGCTGCTCGGAGGTCCAATGTTTTCTCCAGAGCTCACTGGGACTCGTTTCACCTGGATCCCTCTGGATTATTTGGACTCGATCAGGACCATTATGTGGTTTTGTGCTGGTTCTCTGAAGGTACGACTCCAAAAGCGTCTGGTGCTCAATGGCTGCAGAGAGCCGACCAGAACCAGACCAAGGCTGGCGAGTACCCGTATTAAATGTTGCAGTGCATCTACGTATGCTGTTTAAATTATGTAGGTTTAAGAGTTTAGAACATTGCAAGAGCATGGGAAGAGTTTCTAAATCCTTAAAATATATAAATACTAAAATAAATAGAATTCTGACTTTGCAGTTTTTCCACTTATCCATCTTGATGTTTTGCAATAATCGAGCAAGTACTGTAAATATTAAAATCTGTAGTGTTGATAGAAACTGTAGTTCTTTAAGGTTCAGTTTTATTCACAGTCTGAATTGATTTTATTTTAAACGTGGATTTCCATTCTACGAAGAGGAAATGATTTACTCAATTCTATAATTCTTTAAACATGAACTGCACTTTTTGTTCAGTTAAAAACTTCCTCTCTATAAGAACCTTTAAGCTAAAGGTTTTTTTTTTTTTTTCCTAAAGGGAGGTAGGCTGGATGACTTTGGATAAAGTTGTCCAAAATGTTTAATTAGACCAAGCGTTTAAACGTTTCTACACCGTATGTTTGTTAAAAACAACGCCCAGGAGAATGCGTTTATCATACATGTCTTATTATGTGCCTGTTATTTGTCACTAATTTTGACAATAACCAACTGTGGATGAAATTGAAACCAATTAAAAGCGTGCTAATTGGAATTTCTCCACTTTAGAGAAGAATGTCATTTAGCATCACTTTTAAATAAGACAAAACATGGACTCAAAAAAAAAAAAAAAACATTTTGCTTGTTCTGATGGCTTTTTGCTGCTGCGTGATGTCCATGTGTTGGTGTTCAAAGTATGCGATGGGGATGACTCTCAGCCACTACCAGACTAACGTTTAGCTCATCTTTGTGATGGCTTGTTTTTTCCAGTGTTTTGGGGTCACCTTGCGTGGCAGAACGGACACGGGTTTGACGTCCTGAAGACTCTTTTTGTGAGATCTCTTCACCAGACGAAGCTTCTTCTCGTCAACGTAGGACACGCAGAGGACGCGCTGCGGCACAAACGCTCGTTAAAACGTTAACAGCCCGTAAACAGTTTGTCTACAAACGACACGTCGAAGCATTTATCACCTGCTGATTGTCCTGGACCGACTCCACTTTCCTCTCAGCGTAGTTCTGTCCCGATTCTGCAGCGTAGCAGCTGGTTTCAATGAGCCAGTCGAGGAACACTGTCGTCTGCAGGCAAACAGGAAGGAAACCATCGTCTCACATCACTTAAACAGCCGCCTCCAGCTCACATTTAATGTCACATTTATTTGTTGCATTTAGAGAAGTGGAAAAAGTCATTAGAAAATATTTCAAGGTTTAGAAAATAAAGTAATAATTCTGTCAGAACTTTTTTTTTAGGTGTGTGACAGAAACATAAAATGATCTACGAACAATAAAACAACCACCTATAACTCGAACATTATGAATCATTTGAAAACAACTAATTTAATAACATTTTTCCTGCCAGAGGCTTCAGAAACCTCCTGATTCGCCATCATAACTTCATATTTAATCAATTAAATTCTTATTTACTTTAATGAGACTCCGTCAGCTTTAATTGCTTTTGCTTTTCTGACATTGGTTGGTTCTTAGCAGCTAATTATAAATACAAATCCTGAAAAGTCTCTGAATTTTCACACAAAAACAACTGATGTTTTGATTAAATGATCAAGTAAAACATTTTGTGCGTTTAGTTCCAGCTCTGTCTGAAGGTGAAAGAAACATTAAAAGGTTGGGTTTTAGCACAGAGTGCTGCAGCATGAATGGACACGTGTGTTTGTGTGTGTGTGCACGTGCGCTCTTCTCACCAGAGCGTAGTACGACAGCGTTGAGCCGATGTAGATGATGAGCTGAATGAAGCTGAACTTCCCCGCCTGAAAAACAAAATCAAGCTTTTTGTTCCTCCTCCAGAGCTGCAGAGGCTCCATGAGGGTGAAAACACTGAAACGAATCAAGTTAAAGCTGGAGATGGTTCTGCGATACTTCTTATCAGTAATCGTCTTGAACTAATCATATAAAACCACATTCAAAATGTTACAGATTCAGTTCGATTACTTGTGGACTCTCAGTGCTGCAACAGATTTATTCATTTGATTATTCGTTTTCCCCCATAGCACATTCAGATTCCTAAAAATTTTCAAAAATGTTGAAACATGTGTATTTAATAACTATAGATCTATATCTTTGTTGCCACAATATTCAAAAATTCTGGAAATATTGTTTGTGACCAGATTAGATACATTTCTTGATAAAGATGTTTTAAGTAATAGTCAGTTTGGTTTTAGATCAAATAATTCAACATCTTTGGCTCTTATGGAGTTAATTGAAAAGGTTACAACAGCGGTTGATCAAA
>JARVGQ010001777.1:4595192-4610574 GCA_031762355.1 Hypsolebias martinsi | reverse complement strand
GGGAAGAAGAAGCCTCTGATGGTAAAGGAGGGAGGGGTGGGGGGGCATTACATGTGTGGACACATCCAGTTTCTGGTTACAGTGATGACAAGCGGGCAGCGATTCAGAGGGTCTGACAGCAGCGTTCAGATTTTACACAAAAACATGTCTGAGCACGGTCGGTGCATCTGAGGACGATCTGCAGCCAACAATAAGGCCAGCGTCACGCTGACAGCTCCTGTAGGAGCTCAGCCACTAAACTTCACCTCCTGAGCACCAAGTCTGTCAGTCTGAAGACAAGTGAGATCTTCACAATGTGCCCGAAACACACACTGCTCAGAGAAACGACGGCTGTTATAAACAGAGCCGGTGTTTCAGGTGTTTTCCTTCTTTAGTTTGTTACTTAATATTGTTCTGTTGCCCAAAGAACTTACTGAAGCTTCAAAACTATTCTGACAGAGAAACCTGCCTGACTTTTTATAACAGCATTATCTCTCTCCTGAGCTATGTCTGCTTGTTAAATGATTCGGATATTTATTATTGCCCACCACCAAACGGCAAAGACAAATTGTTATGTCTGCACATCATCCGTCTGTCAGCAAAAGATCTCATGAGACAAATTTTAATGCAACTTTCAGAAAGTAATCTTTGGAGGTACGTCTGCAACTCACTAGCTTTTGGAGTCGACCCAAGTAAAAATGGCTGCCACAGCCAAATGACCTTAGCTTAAATTTAGTCACTTTTGCTGAAGCTGAGCTAAAGTTTCACATGGTAGAAGCTGAGAGTCATTTAAAACACATCCTCTGAGTTTTACGACGTACAACTGCACAAAACCAAATGTTCAAGGTTTGATCAAAATGGCTACAATTCTCAGCGTCACATCTGAAACTCTGGCATGAAAGGGGGTGGCGATATGTATTAATTTAAGGAACGATAGACCTTGCATACTTTGAAAGCACTGTTGCATGTTATTTGGCCCATACTGTTAATAATAATACTGTAATTGGCTTTGGGTAAAAGAGAAGAAACTTCAAATGATTTTAAGTCATCGTTTAAGTTTAGAAACCCTTCTGAACATTGCTCACTTAAATTCTGGAAGATATTTGCACCTCCAGTGTAATTATGAATAATTATTACTATGGATATATTTTAAAAACACATTTGAATGAGTTTAACCCTTTATCACTTCATTTATACAACATACAGATGACTGCAAGTCACACAAACAGTGTTTATAAATCATGCAAAAAGATCCTTAAATGTTGTATAAAAACTTAGTTTCATTAAAATCTTAAGAAAATACATACAGTACATCCTTTTTTAAATTAGTATTATGTTTTAGATTCTGCTTCTACTGATTTGTCTCTATACATTTATTAAAAAGAAGCTGTGGCTACAACAAGGCAGAAATTAAAACTTTTAAGATGAACCTTCAGCAATAAAACAAACAGCAGGTCAAAAAGTTTTAATTAAGGGCCTTTTAACTTGATTTACTACTGAGAGAAAAACATGTTTTTTTAACTCAAGCAAATGCACCCTTGCAGAGTTTTAGTAGAAAAAAAGCCCCACAAAGTGTATTTTGAACTGCAAACATAAATGTGTTAAACACCGTGGCATATTTCTGGTCAAATGTTAATAGACATTAGCTGAAAGGATTTCTTTTTGCCGCTGGGGCTACTTTCTGCCAAACACCTGAAGGCAAATGTAAAATTGATTCAAAAGGAAATGTAACTTCAGCAGTCAGAAAGAAAGCTTGAGGGAAACTGAGGGCATCAGAAAAGGAAATTACAAGTTTTAACAAAAGAAGCTTTTGCATTTAAGTGAGTTCTTTAAAATAACCTGAGGGACAATTCATATTTTACTATGTTTGTTGCAGAAAATAGAAGAGGAGCCTGGGAGCCGTTTCTTGTATGTTTTTATCAACATGATATCTGACCGTCAGGGAGAAATTATCTGTAACTGATACCAGAGAATCCGGATGATAGGAAGTAACTCACAAGTGTTTACTTTAGAGGACAGATAATGTTTTAAAGGCTGTGCTCTCAATAGAAAACTTGGACAAAGAAGTGTTTCACTGTGAGAGAGGATTTACTGTACCAGAGAGGGGGTACAGTACATTTTTATCGACTTATCTCCCTTTTTACGCTGCTAATCCGACATATCAGGTGAAAAACAGAAACACCTGGAAATGGAAGGTGACACAAACCGTCAAGCATCTGCTTAAAGTCCTTAAACGCTTCCTGGAACCAAAACCTCAGATCTGCTGTTTGCCTGCAGGATGATTTATGGTGATCATTAATGCGAGCAGCGCCTCGGGGCTGCAATACTTACCCTAAAAGTCACACAGCCTTCCCTTTAATTTAGGATTTTCTGACACAGTTGTTTTTTTTTATTTGTTTGTTTTTCATTTGGATGTTACTTAACTTTGGAAACTTGAAATTAAAACGGCTAAATTTAGGTGAAGAAACCAGTTTCAGATCAGACTGACTTGTTTAAGGGGGCGTTTCTTGCTTTACATGTTAAGCTAAATTTAAAAGGAAACATGCGAGTTAGAGTCAGCTGTGGTTTAAAGTTTGGAAGAAAAACTACAGCTACAGCTAAAGCAGTTTTCAAGTTTTACAAAATATTAAAAAGCAGCATGTGTAAAGATAAAGTATAGATCCACACTTTCATTACCACCTGCCAAGAAAGGCAGTAATGTTGTTGTTTTCGTGTCTATTAGCAAATGTGTCATGAACCACAGGATGGGTTTTAATGAGATGTCCAGAAACTAATCATTGGACGTACGAGTCAGATAGCCGCCACAGCTAATCCACCTTGGCCAACACAGAAACAGCTATAACTCAGCCAACTTGCAGATAGTAAGCTAAGATGTATAGTAAGTGAGCATCATTTTTCACAAACTTTAGGCGCTGCACATTGAACAAGTCCATCATCTAAAACTTTGGCACTACCTGTAGACAATATCGCCATCTGTTAGCAAAATATCTTAAGAACGACGCAGTGTATTTAAATGAAAGTAATCATTAGTTGTACGGTACACCTACACCTTTATCATTAACTTATAAATTCATCCAACTTGAAATGGCCCACACAGCTAATTAAAGTTATTTGACACAAACATGATTGTAATGCCGGAAATTTTACAGATACTGACCCAAAACTTTGTGTGGCAGTAGCCGAGGGGCATCCTCTACATCTACTCTCAGCACCAACTGATCCAGGTTTGAGCTATAACAACCATCTCAACATAAAATGATCAAATCCTCCACGTCGAGAGGAGCCAGTTGAGGTGGTTTGGGCATCTATGTAGTAAGGATGCCCCATGGACACCTCCCTAGGAAAGTGCTTCGGCATGCCTGACTGGGAGGAGACCTCGGGGAAGACCCAGGACATGCAGTTGGCCTGGGAACACCTTGGAGTCCTCCCAGAAGAAGAGGTAAATGTGGCGAGAGATGTCTGGACCTTCCTGCTCAAGCTGCTGCCCCCGAGATCTGACTTTGGAACAAGCAGAAGATAATGGATGGATGGAAAATGATCAAATTTTATATCAAAATCCTGTACGAAAGTTGGTGAGAGATGTCAAATGTGAATAATCGTCCTTTCAATCTTCTTATAAAATTTGATTATAAACCAATTTAAACAACAGGTAGTCTAATTTATATATATATTTTCTTCTTTCAGCTTCACCCTTCATCAGGGGTCACCACAGTGAACTCGTCGCGCAAAGACTTGGCAATTGATAATAATTTATAATAATAAAAACTTGTGATTCTGCGTAAAAGTGACAAAACACACAAACCTGCACTTCAAGCAAACTAACAGACAACCAACCGTTCATAATGAGAGAATTATTTTGAAGCTAACAGGTTGCAGAGCTGAGGAGCGAAACACCAAACTGTGTTTTTATCGGTCAAAAACGAATCTGTTTAGCAAAAGAAGGCAACAAGAAGAACATTCTGGATCAAGATAATCCCCTTGTTTGGTTCTAACCTTGAACTTTGATGTAGAACCTGTTGGGAATCAGCCTCATTCACTATTCTGCTTTGGGGTCAGATGGGTCAAGCAAATCATTTGACTCACAGTTGGAGGAGTTTAACTCTTTAACCATGTGGTGTTTCTTTCTTTTTTCCATCTGTCTCTTTGAAATGACAGAGGCCACCCCCTCACAGTTCGCCCAACACTTAAAATTAATTTAAGTTTTACGAGCGTGAAAGTCGATGCTGCGCCTGCCTCTGAGCTCTGACTGGGATCAGGATCTGTAGTGTCTGAGGATGAACGACTCATAGATCAAAAACCCTTTCTTGACTAAGACTAACAAGACTTTCGAGTAAAGTAGAGCTGTTGGCAGATGGCGTTTACCTCTAGGAAAATGTCTGCTATGCTTGTTTAAATATCAAACAGGTTTTACCTGCAACATCATCCTCGTTCTTTCAATTAATGTTAGGCGTTTGTTTGAAATGGATTAGGGTGTTTACAAGCATGTAACCAGATTTGAAAAGAATGGGTTTGTTGGGCATTTAATCATTATCATCTTTAAATCATTTTGTTTTGGTGCCTGGTGGTGTTCAGGTGTTTTAGACTCCGTTTGCAAGTGTTGCTGATTTGTTTGTTTAAGAAACATTTTAATTGCATGTTCTCCAGCCTAACAGTGCAATTTGAAGCTAAATGAAAGTCCCTCACAACAAGATTGTCAGTTTGGCTTTCTCCATCCTTACAAACTTGCAAGCCTTTTTGTATTACCATTTCTCCAAGCAACATTTCATCTGGAACACAAATTTCTTCCAGCTCAGGGATGAATTTCTCCTTGCAAAGTGCACTGATGAAAGAAAATTGAGCAGAAATTGTAAAAACACAGAAAGCATTAAAGGTACATTTTAAATAAATTAGCATTTTTTACAGCTTAATCTGTTCATATACTCGATGACTAAAATCACACTTTGATCAGAATGTTGTACAGTATTTGCTTAAAAAACTCAAATCAGTTGTATAAAAAATGGACTTCTCATCACTAGAGTTCATTTAGAGGACAGTCCAAATTACAGAATAAAGAGGGGTAAACGGGTGTAACTACAAAAAATAAAACTAAAAAAATTTGTCAAAGCAACAATTTAAAACTTGCCACCTTTTAAAATTTCTATTTACTAAAATTTATAAAATATAAAATAAAATTTTTATATTTAAACATGAAAGGGCATTGCATTGTGGTTTCGGACACCCCTACAGTAGATCATACCAACTCCTTCAACAGGTATCACTTTTTTCGACGTCAACATCTCAATTTTATACCAACAACACACAAGTAAAACCCAAGTAAGTACATAAGTAAATGTATATAGTGTTTGACATTCTGTTTTCCAGAGGTTTTGAATTAGGTTAAGCAAATAAAGCTGAATGGTATAACCTCTTAAACGTTTAAGCTAGAGCTAGCTAACTAGCATTAGCTAACTAGCATTAGCAAGCCGAAGCTAATGTATTTCTTCCATTTGTGAGCTGATGTTAGCCCTCAGTTTTAGGAGTTTATCAGGTTAGTGTTTTCAATAGACTATAAAAAAATAGCTCATGCAAAAAAAAAAAACAGAAAGTTTTCCTTTATTTTTCCTAGCTTGTTCTCTAAATGGCTTTTAGAATCTGTTGGAATCCTGGCAAAAACCAATGCAGACATGTTCCTGTTTTTGATTTTTCTACATTTGTCTGTTTTACTACTTTGACATCTTAAACAATCTGTATTTCTTTCTTATGCTTGTATATTGTTGATTGTCCAAGTAAAATCTACTGTTGCTGTTGTCATCATTCTTAGTTTGTAGCCAGGTCTCTCTTGTAAATGAGTCCTCGAGGCTCAATGAGATTAACCTGCCTAAATAAAGGTTGAATGAATAGGTGTACTAATTTATGGGCAGTGTATCTGCTGAGGAGAAGAGGGCAACTAAAAGGATCAGTAAAGCTGTCTAGATTAACCACTGGATTTCTGATTTTTGAGCTGTTGACATTCCCACCTCTAACTTTCGTATACAGTATCTTCTTATTTATCCACTGTTTTGTTTTTATTCAATAAACAAAATGTTACATGAGATTACTGAAGTATTTATTTATTTTTTTTATTTACCTTGTTTTGGTGGTCCACACCTTTAGAAATGGTCAGGAACAAACCTGTTGAAAATGGTGAGCGGTAGTACCATTTCTCTATTTTCCCCTGTTGATTGTGATTTTTGGAGCTTCTACTTCTAAATATACTGTTCTTAAATTTGCAAGTAATATAGGATTGCCTTCCCACATGGGAGATAAAGTTATCCAACTACCATATGCACATTTTTCTATAGCAGCTCTGTATAGTGACATCAAATGCATGTATCCTAGCTAGATCAGATTAGCTTCTCTTTGACTCATTCTGATATTTAGGACATGAACTCAGTGCCTTTAATGAACTTTGTGCTGTTTTTTTAAATCATGTATTTTCATGTCAGGAGCCTTTAGATTGATATGTTTCAGAGCTGCTTTGCGCCAATGATAAGAGTTTTGTTAGTATCGTGACTTTTTTGTTATCAAGCTTCAGTCCAGGAAGACAGATAACGGTACAGAAAGCGGGACCTCATGTCAGACTGGTCTTACTCATTTCTGTGAAAACAAACCTGCTGAACAACAGCAAATAGAAGCCTAACCAGAAGCAGGTTTTCTGGGGATGCATTGAAGCCTCCTGGGGGTTTTGTTTGGACGCTGCAGCTTTTTTGCTTCATTCATAACAACTCCTACAAGAGGAGCTGCAGGTTATGAGCATAAACATCCCCTCTAACATGAATAAGTGCTTTGTGCAGTGGAATAACCAGCTGAAGTCTGCTCTAAACAAAGTGAAGCGAAAGGAGGGGGTTTGTGAGGTGTGTGTTTTTCTGTGATTCATACCCATCAGTCTCTCTGTTTCTGCAGTCTGGAGCACATTCCACAAATCCTGCTGGGTTTTGTTCTCCATGACCTACACCAGCGACACGGTGGAGTCCTGCACAGTAGAACAACTCAGGTCATTGTTAAACAACAAAAACATGTTAACTTTTATTTAAAAAATACACCTCAATTTATTTCACTCCAACTTGTCTTAACAGTCCAAATGTTGTTTTCTTCTTAAACCATCTAATTTAAACCAGGAATGGGAAACATTTTATCATAGCTGTTTGGATAAAAAGGCTCAAGTTGAATTAAAACATTGCATCATATCTTTAAAAACACGCAGTCAGAAAAAAAAGTTGAGATGGTTTGTGGATTTTTTTTATTTCTGATGTTTTGTTGTAGTCATGTTTACTTGAATTTAGCTTGTTTCCATGTAGAGGAATATACTTGACTGTTAGTTTAATAGTTTTTGAGGTTTATTATATCCTGCAGCCAAAAAGTGCATACATAATTATATTTTTGTCTGTGTCTTACCAAAATATATCATGAACCACAGGAAGAATTTTAATAAACCTTGCAGTAAGTTATCATTTGTTGTAAATACGATTGATTATTGTCTGAAGTCAACATGATTCAAGATGGTTGCCACAGCCAATTGACCATCAAAACTACAAAAATGGCTTTAACTTAATGAGTTTTACAAATATTGAACTAATGTTTGGTAGCTGTGATTGATCCCCAACATTTATTCTGCTTTGATCTTGACATCTTACAATATTGCATGAAGTCATGCATGATAATACTTTGCAGGTTTGACAAAAACGGCTTCAACTCTTTACATTTTTCTTAATTTCCTCAGTCCAACTTTTGCCTTTTGTTTAGTGCCAGACCAAAGTGATTTCATCTGTTAGTCTGTTTTGCTGCTGTTTGTTTTGGATTTGGTTTTTCATTTGTTTATTTGCTTCTGCTTCATTTTTAGGTTTTGCCTCATCATGATAAAATCCTATAGTAATGAAAGAAACGTTTCCCATATGCCACAGTCATAGATACTTCTGTTTTTCAGACCAGTTGCGATAAGATCAGAGCCATGGAGGTAATAATGTCCGACGTTATGTAAAAGAGTAGTTCTGAGCAGATTCACACAATCTGATGATGGAGGTAATTGGTTTAATCTTAGCTCAATATATTGATAGCGTCTTTTTCCCACAGGTTGTTTTGAGTTACAGCGGAAAGGGAAACGCACGTAATCTGGTGAAAGGAGAACACCCATAATTTTTCTGTGTGGCAGGGCTGCAGATGTGGTTTTTCTCAGAGGGACTGAAGTGAGGCAGATGAGGAGGTGCGGATGGGACGGCTCTGCTCTGTAATTTGTTTCTGTGGAAATGAGCAGGGTCATTTCCTCTGGGTCAGGTGGAGAGGAGCATTAAGGATAATGGGACACTCAGGGACACCAAATGGGGCCAACGTACGTGGTTCGGTGACCCAGTTGTAAGGTTGTGCTCTCATTAACCTGAATTTGCATAGATAATTCTTGATATCTGCAGGCTGAGCTGAAATGGCTTATGTCATTGCTTCCTCCCTCCTGATATTTTTTTTTCTTAGTTATATTTTCTGAAGAAAAAATAAATAAATGAGTAAATAAACTGACTAAACACTCTTTGGTGCTATAAAAGTGTAATAATGTATTTTGCCCTGCCAAAAACATTATTGAAGGTGGCATAGAGAAGTGGTTAAAGTTGTTCTGAAGTCATGAACAAATGACACGCATTTAAAATAACTTTGTTGTTGTTTCAGGCCTTTGAGAGGTTCTCAGACCTCAAGAAGAGAGGAAAGACTCCTCACGCTCAGGACTTTGTGAATGAAGCAGGTACCCCAACCATCTCCTCGAACGCATGGAACCGACCTCGCTGTGGAGTGCCCGACTTCCTCACCCAGAAGAATGTGCGTCATCGAGAAGGACACCGCCAGAGACGCTTTGTGCTACATGGAGGGCGTTTTGACAAGACAGACCTCACATACAAGTACAAGCTTTTTTTTTTTTAAATCAATATTTTGTATTTTTCTGTTTCATATTTAACTCAAATATGAACTTTCTTTGTATTTGTTTGTCCTTGTGGGTTTTGGCTCCATGCGGCTGAGAGAAGCAGAATTTCATTCCATTTAACTTTTTTAAAAATAACTATGTGAACTTGAACCACAGCCCTTCTCACTGCTTCAAAATGTTCCTCTATAAGTTTAGGTTTAACTGCATTTAAAAAATTTAATGGAATTATGAAATTAATACTAAATGTTTCAAAATCAAGAGTGAAACTTCAAGTTTAAAGAATGCCCAGAATATACTGTAGCTGTGACTAAATGCTGAAAGAATCTTTTTTTTTGTTTGTTTGTTTGTTTGTTTTTTTGAATGTCCAGAGGACCAGACTTAATTTTTTTAGATAGAAAGAATCATTTATTTTTTTCTTGTAGAGGAAACTGATTTTTCTTTATCACATTTTGCCATTAAGGGTGGGTGATTGATCATATAATTTCCTCTGTGTTGGTGTGTGTCCGTTGGCAAAATATCTCATGAACCAGAGCATGAATTTTAATGAAACTCATAGTAATCATTAGATGTACACCTACAACTGATTGACTTTTGAAGTCAACCCAAATCAAGATGGCTACCACAGCTAATCGGCCTTAGCAATCACAAAAATGGTTGTAACCCATTCAGGTTAACAGATGCTGAACTACAACTTTGTGTGGTAGTAGCTGACAGTCATTGTCAATATATGTCCTGAGTGCTAATAAACAAGGTCTTAGTTTTAAACTTTGACATGCAAGATGACGGGTAATTTAATTTAATAAGTGCTATATCAGTTATTTATTGTAACAAACTAATTCTGCAAGGCTCATATGAAGCAGCGAAGTAAAATATGTAGTTTTAATAACGTCCTGCAGCTAAAATGTTTCTCCATGTCCTCATTTGTGTTGTTTCCAGCTGCAGCAAGACAAAAAAAAAAGTGCTTTCTTTTCACCAAAATGAACAAACAGTTAAAAAGTTTCTGGAGAGACCAAAAGCAGAGGTGATGGTGAGTCCACATTTCTACTGCTGCACTTTAGTCACCCTGAATGACAGACTTAAAATAAATAATGAAAGATGGAAAAGCCGATAAGGAGTTTTGAAAACGAAGTCTTGAACTTATGATTTATAAACCAGAGTGCTGGTTTTCTTTCATCAGAGGCTGTGGCACCATCAAGAGTGGCGGCGTCTGCTGGCTGCTGCCTCTGTGTCTGCGTCTCCTGGGGTCCCTTTCATTGTAGTCATTCTTTAACATAACAGCATATTAAGGCAGACAGAATGAAAGCAAGCACATGGAGGTAGAGAGCTTTTAATAGCAGCACTGACCACAGACTAATTAAATTCTGCTGGATCAGATCTATTTTGGTGCCACCTGAGTGATGTGGTTAACCAGGACCATGGCAGTGACCTGTCGAGTCAAACGTCACCTCTCTGCATCAAGACCTAACAGGACCCTACCCTAGTCAGTGTGGCTCTGCTTTTTACTTCGACATATTTAGATTTTATTTTTGAGTAGTTGCTAATTGGAGCCTGTGGAACAAGTTCTTGATTAAAACCTACTGGTAGTCATGCAGGGTCAGCTGAGAGCTCAGTTGTTTTACTGCATTAATGGTTAACTAAAGTGAAACAAGTTTACCGGTGGTGGCAAAATGTTTAAAGGATTGAGTTTGAAGTGCCAGGCAGGATGTGGGAGCAAAATGTACAACCTCAGAACAGAAAAATGTCAGCTTAAATGGGAAATGCAGTTTAAAGAGATCATACAACACAATTTATTTAATTAGTTTTTTTTAATTGCTGACAGCATGAGTGCAAGATATTTCATGTTTTGTCTAATTAGTTTCATTTTGACTATTATACACATTAATTGTTATAATCTTAGGCTGAAATGTATCCCAAATAAAGTTGTATCAATAACACTTTTGCCACTTTAACCCTTGCTTTAATATCTTCTGGCTTTGTGATAAAACATTTCAGGCGTTATTTATGTCCCATTCTTTCGGGAAACAAGATTTAAGGTGTCCAACAGTATGAAGTTGTTGATTTAATTGCCTACATTCTTTTATGGAGACAAGTCAGGACTGCAGTTAGAACACTCCCCTCCTCTTCCTCAGCTTTTGTAATGTGAGTAAAATGTGGTTTTACATGAGTTTGTTGACAAATGACTTCCCTGAATGTGATCTTGAAGGCAGCTATCTAGCTCTAAAATCTCAGATTGGCTTTTCTGCAACAATGCTGCCCTCACAGAACACTGATCCAAGCCCAGAACCATCACAAAGCCCAGCTTCTGGACTTGTTTGGAGCCTCCTCTTTTTCTTTTTTGCACACAGCACCCATTTCTTCCAAAGATGTGGAATACTGATTTGTCTAGCTACAATCCACATTTCTCTCGTATGATGGAACATCCCAAAAACCTTTGAGCCCAGAGAAGTTGCAGCCATTTCTAAATAGTTGACATAAGATTTTTTATTTATGTTATGTTTTGCACAGCAAAGTTTGAAAGTATGAAGGGAATTCCATTGTGACAAAGTTACAAAGACTCCCCAAAGATTTGCCTCGTCTCTGTGGTTCTAACTCCTGATGACCAGCGCTCCTTGATGCAGTGTCGTCTAAGAGATGAGATCATCGCTGTCCATTTCAGGCTTGCTGTCTTCTTTATTCTTTACCTTATACAAATTACTTCACAACAATCGTATGGCCTGAAGGTTAAGTATTTAAATCCACTTCAAACTTTTGTTGAAGACGTTATTAACAGTTCGGTATTTTTGTTGTTGACGAACTGGAGACACTTGCCCAGTATTTGTTCCTCAAAGATTCAGCTTTTTATGTAGGGTTTTTAGTACTAAATCATGAATATAATCACACGTTGACATCAGCTGCACAAAACAACATTTTTTCAAAATCAGAATAAACTTTATTATCATTGCACCGAGGTAAATCTCATTACAGTTTTGAGTCGGTGCCTGTCTACAGCAGTTACTGCTTTTAAGATGAAGCTGAAGTGGGAAAAAAAAAAAACAGAATATGTTTTGGTTTATACCGCCTGCTATAAAATTAGTCAAATATGAGTATCTCACATCCCCCCCCACACACACATTGCATGCCTTTCTCATTTTCTTTGTTTAAAAACGAATCCAAAACTCCCAACAGAAACTTTAGTTAAACCATGCTGTCCATCTAAACTGTAGATTCTGTTACCGTTAAACGAAGCCATGTTGGCTGTGACCGACACGCCAAGTTCTATAAATGACGGCTGTGAGCAGCAGCTCATATGTACAGACATCAACACTATCACCTGACACGCATCAAGAACACAGTGTTTTTTCCATTTTCTCTTAATTCTGTTTGACTCAGTAACTTGTACGCCACTCCGAAGAACCAAATATGAGTTTCTGTGTGACTGACGTACTCCTAAAAGAAAAACTAAATCAAATCTTGTTTTCGATTTAATCTTTTTCTTTAGGATGTGTGAAAGTAAAACAGTTTTTCATTCATCTTTTCAAGTATTCCATAAAAAGAAAAATGTCTTCTTATAATCCCCCTTGTGAAGCTCTGCAATATTCTATCTTTATTCTGCAGGTTTTAGATAAATGTTTTTCAGAAAATGTTACGCATCATTAATCTACTAAACCTAGAGATGGTAATTGAGATGACAGCAGTGGAATTTTAATTTTTATTGATGGTGTGTTTTTAAAAATGCCACATTTTGTGTTAACCCTACTGCTGCCTCATTTTAAATGATCTGGATGAAACAAGTTTAACTCAGCAGCAGACACAAAAAACTATTTAGCTGCTCTGATGTTTCTCATCGATTCCTCTTCGCCTCCTCATCTTCTTGCCTGATCCCAAACTCAGCCATCTTTAAAAACATCTCATAAATTAAAGTGAACAGGAAAAGGAGGCTGCAGGAGGAGTTTAAGTGACGATGCATTTTTCTTTTCTTCCTGGAAGTCTGTTTTAGTGCATGTTATATATAAAGGGGATTTTCCAACATTACTAACTGGATAAAAAGTAAAGATGCACATATTATTAATCTGTTAGTTTATAAATAATAAGCATAACAATCTTTCTTTCTGCATCTCTGACACACAAAGTGAGAATCAAGATAATAACTTTAATAACTTACATTAAAAATAATCATTATGACAATCAGTTTCTTTCACATGTGTGTAATAAAAGATCAGCAGCAAAGAAAAACAAATAAAAATTCCAGCTCTGGATCTTCTAATTAAAATGTTGGATCTTGTTTGAACCTTGTCGTCTCCATGCAACAGAAACGTTGTTTTGCGGTCCCTGGGGCAAAGTTACAAGCCGAAACGGTTTCTGCATGATCCATTACATGGCCAGGTTTTATATCATTGCAGCAAAAAAATAATAATCTGGAGTTTGGCCAGAAGCCCCGAGTGAAAACGTGAAGTTACTGCTCCTAGATTAGCCCACATGTGAGAGGTTTAAAATGTGTGCAACAATTATTTTGATTCTCTGATAAATTACCAGCTTACAAGTTAAAAGGGAGTTTTGCCCTAAAATTCCTGCTACCATCTTCAAAGTTCATGTGTTTGTGTTATAATTTATGTACTTGTACGTGTTAACACAAACATCCACTGTTTACTCCTTTTTAAAATTTTAGGTGTGAACTCTTAGCTGTCACACTGGGTGGTTTCATCTGAATGGAAATGGAGGAGATCACAATCTTAGTGAGTTTAAAGGCGTCACCTCTCCTTAAGAAGAGATGACAGCAGATATCAAGGCTGGTGGTCTCTCTCTGCACCTTTACTTCCTGTGTTGACACCTGCGCTGGTCTCCTGCAGGATCAACAAGTTCCCCTGGCAGATGGGTGAGGAGAAGGTGCGTCGAGTCTTTCGAGAGGCGGTGAAGATCTGGAGTGACGTCACACCTCTCACTTTCACCGAGGTCCGCAGCGGGTCGGCTGACATCCAGATCGACTTCACTCGGTGGGTTGGCTGTCTGAGGTGTTTAAAAGAAGAAAGGGAAATGTTTATGTTCATTATTACTGTATTTGAATGATATTTTGTTTTTGTGAAAATTACTTCTCCACAGCTCAATAATAGCTGAACTCTCAGCTGCTTAGCTGCACTGTTGGTAATAAACAAAGCTGTGAGAAGTTTATAATTTGAGGCTTTTTAAGGTTGTGGATCCAGTCAGCACGAATTTCAGCAGAATTTTCACTTTGACTCAATCATACTACTTTTCTGTCTTTTTGTTTACCAACCTGGACAGTTGATCTGATGCAGGGTGGTTTCATACATTTATGCTGCTGGTTCTTGTCCACTGTGTTTGGTTTTGACAGAACCTGAGATTCATCAGGCCAAGCTGTGTTTATTTGGTGATCTGTGCTCAGTGCAGCGTCAGATTCCTCATTTTGGCTGAAGGAAGCAGGTTCTGTTGTAACAAGTTGACTCTTCACTACTATGTTTACATGGACTTAAGTAATCGGATTAAATGCCCCATTCAGATTATTCTTTGTTAGAGGGGTGGTTTATGCCGATTCATAATCTGAACAGTGCGCATGTAAACACTTAATCTGATCGTTTTATTCCGATCGTGGAAAACTGACCTGACTTTGCATGTGCGACCTGTGTCAACCTCGCGTATTTCCACCTGGCTAGATGCTAATGTGTCGGGGAAGCAGAACTGGTCGGTGAGCGACAACATTTCTACTAGAAACTTTGAAAGAGCTCAAAATGATCTGTATCGCCTGTAGCTCAGACAGGGAGTGCAGTAACGTCTCCACCATCATTAAAACCTGCTGCAGGTCCATTTTGGGCGCTCAGGTTTGTTTACGTTCATCACGGAAGTAGAACTTCGTTTTCTGTTTTTTGTTTTAAGGAAAGTTTACCACTTTGCACATGTCAGTACTTCTATTCAGAATCAAACCCCGCTGCATGTAAACACTCGTCGTGATCAGATTGTGCCCACGTAAACGATACATTTGGATTATTTTATCTGAATACATTTCAAAACGATCAAAGAATTTTGCGCATGTAAACATAACTACTGTCTGCTTCATCCAGTCTGACCCCTTTCATCACAAGACTGAAAAGATTTTATCATTTAAAGATTTTATATAAACTGCAGACACTACTGTAGCAAAAACAAAGGAGATCAATCAACTGATCAGAAAAGCCTTTTGCTACCGACAAACATGAAATTTAGATATCATTTTCCTACCTCTGATGTGTCTCATGAGGCTTGTTGTTGGTTTCTGTTGTCATTCACTGCAGGAATAAACACGTGTAGAGGAGAAAAACATTTTGAGGATTTTATGTCATCAATAATAATACTCAGTGATCTGTTTGTGTTTGTTAGGGGGTGGGAATTGTTAGACATCTCACAGTTGGATTAATAATAATAATAATGTCACCATTGTATGTTTCCATACAATGACAAAATTAGTCTCTGCATTTAACCCATCCACCACCAGGTGGCGCAGTGGGCAGCTAT
>JARVGQ010001777.1:4558478-4580880 GCA_031762355.1 Hypsolebias martinsi | reverse complement strand
TATGATTATCACTCAGCTGTTAATCTAGTTAGGATTACCACTCAGCTGTTAATCCAGTTAGGATTACCACTCAGCTGTTAATCCCTGAGAAATTATTTGTGTTTAACCTGAAAGTCTGCAGCTGCTGGCTCCGCTGGCCCACGTCTTCTTCCCGGGTCAGGCGTTCCTCGTCATGCTGGTGTACGTCTGGAGTAAGAGGCACCCGCTGACGCGCAGCAGCGTCTTCGGCCCGCTGAGCGTCCGGGCCCCGCTGCTCCCCTGGGCGCTGACGGGATGTTCGCTGCTGCTGGGAAACTCCGTCGTGGTCGACCTCCTGGGTGAGAAACTGGAAACAGACGAGCTGGATGACGACACGTCGATGGCTGTGGATTGTTCAGTTTTTATCTAACGGATGTTTCCCCCGTTAGTTTAGCTTCTCCTCTTCACATCGGAACAGATGAGCGGTTCAGTGTCTTGTGTCCGTTCCCTCCTCAGGTATCTGCGTCGGTCACCTGTACCACTTCTTAGAGGACGTGTTTCCAAACCAGCCGGGAGGAAGGAAGCTGCTGACGACTCCAGAGCTGCTGTAAGAACCAACTTCACCAGTTCAGCGTCGCGTTAGAGGACGCATTGTTCAACTTTAAATTAACTAACTGTGTTTATAAGTTTCTTTTTGTTAAAACCAAAGTGCTGGTAAATTTAAATGTTGCACATCTGCAATTAAAAATACAAATTAAAGTCAGGAGTATAAGTTGTTTTTTTTAAGAGTTTAGTCTTTAATGCATCATTATTTATTTTGTTTTTACAGAAGAGTCTTGTTTGACCAAGAGCACAGAGATCTGCAGCACGAGGAGCTACAGGACTAACAGCTGAAGGAACATTAAGGAGCGATCAGCAGCAGGATCAGCAGCAGGAGCGTGAAAAGACCAAACAGTTTATGAAGCTCGGTCCAGAGGACCGTTCAAACTAAATGTTCAGTTTCACGTCAAGTTCACACAAAAATCAGGAAACCAAAATCTAAACTCGAGTCTCTGTAGGACCGAACACTTTTACTTAAAGAGAAAATTTTCTTGCATTTAAATTAAAGCAGTGACTAAATTTAGATTTTTGTCTAAATGTCATTAAAAGTTCCTTTAAGTCAGCAGCTGCACTTTCAAAGTAGCAGCAGGGAAATGTTGAGGCTTTTATTGTGACAAAAATTAAGTTTTGACTAAATAAAAGCAAAAGAAAGGTCCATACCGTCTAATTATCGGCTATTAAGAATTAATGCAGCTGCGTAAAAACATCTGCCGGGTATCGTCTTTGATTTTAAACTCCGCTCGTCTTTTAATTTATTTTTTAGGTTTAACCCAACGGTCGGATCAAACCGGGTCCTCAGAACTGCCGACGGGCCTGAACACCCGTCTGCTCACGCTGCACTTTCACTCGCTGCCTTTGTGGCTCACGACAGAATGGAAAGTGCTTAGAACGACAACACGCTAACAACAGAACACCCGACTGACCCGGGCCGCCCTGCTCCGGGTCAGAACCGCAGTCAGCTGGTCTTCCTGCTCAGGCTCTGCAGGGATGATTAGTTTATGCTGAGATGAACTTGTTGGACACCTGTAGACTTTGACATTTTGCTGCGTCTCTTTGAGCGAACATCTCGATCCTGGTTTGAAGAATTAAATTGTGAACAGCCACTCGGAACAGGAAGTACCGACATTAGTTTCCTTCAAGGGTCGATCGAGCTGCAGGGGTCTAAACTGGACAAGAAGGGATAATCAGACAGGAAGTAAAGTTCTTTCACATTTTTTATTTTGTAAGAATTATTAAAATGTACAAAAAGACAACAAATACAACAACGCAATATATTATCTGAGATCGGTGCGTTTCCCCTCTGTGGTCAAAGTCAGTGGTCAATGAGAGCAGCTTGTCTGAGGGTCACGTGAACGAAGGGCCGACGAGCCGTCGACAAACCAAATCTAATAAAAATAAAACGGAGTTGGGGAGATTGACGTCCGGCCGTGGAGGAGGAGGAGCCTCTGCTGCCGTTTCGAGCCGTCGTCAGTCGCACGAGCCACAATCCTGCAGGGAGCGCAGACGTTCTACCACGCTGGTGCCGTGTTCGCCAGACGCCTCATCCGCCTGTAGAAGCAAGCAGGAAGTGGATGTCAGCAGCTGCACTTTCAAAATAACAGCAGGGAAAACGATGCAAAAGAAAGGTCAAACCCGGTGCAATTAATTATCTGCAAAATGTTACATGATGATAAATTTACTAAAGGCTGAAAATCACTGACCGTTAGTTGCTGCAACAACTACTGTTTGAACGTTTAAAAGATTCATTTTCTTTTGGGTACAAATAAATACAAACTAAACTGATTTATTCAGTCAGGTCATCTGGACAGTTTCTTTTTTTTGCTGAGACGTTTCATCCAAAGGACTTCTTCAACCTGAGGAGTCACCAAAACAAACTGATTCCCACAAATTGTGCTGTTTGTAGTAATCAAGTTGAAGAAGTTCTTTGGATGAAGGACAAAACATCTCAGCAAAAAAATAAAGAAACCGTCCGGATGACCTGACTGAACATCGTTGGAGTTAAAAAGCGTTCAATACAGAAACAACTGGACTTTATTTGTAACAGAAGACGTTTCGCTCTTCATCTGTCTTCTGTTACAAATAAAGTCCAGTTGTTTCTGTATTGAACGCTTTTTTGATTTTACCATGTCCTGGATGACTGAGAATCTTCACCAGCATATTGTTGGAGTTGTATCTGGATTATTGCGCGTGAACTTTGGAGCATTTATTTTAGTTTTTAAAGACGCGGTCTGTTACTTGTTTTGATTTTCTTAAAAATTCAAACAAATTTACCTGAAAACTGGAAACCATTTTGTGCTAAACGTGAAAACAATGACCCGACCTCAGCAACGTCAGGTGGGCAGCGCAGTGTACGACAGGATCAGTATCTTCTGTTTACGTTAACCAACTTGTTAGAAATGATGAGTTACGTTTTTGAAAACTGGAGACGAGCAGCAGCAGCCCTGCTGTTAACCAGAGCGACGCTCACCTCGTGTTTCGGTCCTGGTCTCTGATCTTCTTCTCCATCTCTGCGTCTGTCAGGGTCTCCAGCAGGGGGCACCACTGGTCTGCGTCACCTGTGTTTCTGATGGCGATCTCCACCGTGGGCAGAGGGTTCTCGCTGCAAAACACCAAACATCGTCACACACCTTCGGCTCGTTTATCAGGCTTCTCCCGTTCGTTAAACTTAAACGGGCGACCGTCGCCGTTGGCACGTTCTGACAACAGAAGGTCGTCACCAAACTTTGAACCCTGCTCTGAGACCTCTGAGCTCATTCATCATCCTCGAGCTGAGCGGCGAAACAAACGACTCAAAACATTTGTTTTGCTGTGACAGAAGTCCGCTTTGGTTTGGAAACAGTTCACGTCCCGGGAAGCAAAGGGCAGACCCGTCAGAACTTCAGGGTGGGATCTTCTGGGTTAACGGGCATCAGTTTCCTACAAGGTGGTCAGAGGTCGCAGCCGCATCATCACGGCAACTAACAAAAACACCCGTTTGCACATTAAAGCAGCTTTCTGCATTTCCTCAAACTTTCTGTGCAAATCTGTGACTTTTATCATATTTTTGTTGCTTCAAGTTAAAAATCCTCATAAGATTACAGATCTGCTGCAGCACAGCAAAAACACAGATTAATCACTTCAGAGAACTTTCTCACCACAACCAAGATAAAAAAAATGTCTGCAGTTGGTTTTCATTAAAGTTTCACGAGTATTAAAGCTCAAATTTAAAACAGCCACAAGAAAAGTTTTTATTTATTATCTAAAAACAGTTTAAGCCTCTGGATAACCTGCGTGTGCCCAGCTGGTGGTTTTTAATCGTTCTGCACTCCCACATATGAAAGGATGACGATGCGCCGGGCCCAGGATGCTGAAGTTCCGCGCTAAGGAGCAGACGTCTACATACTTGAAGTTGACTTTACAGAAGAATGTTTTGAGGAAAAAGAGCGTTAAATCGACATAAAGCTGCTTGTTGCAGTAAAACAGGATGGGGGAGCGTGACCTGAACGTTCACCAAGAATCTCGTTAAACCCGATAACTGATGGAGGCTGAAAGCTGCAGAAAAGAACTTCTGTCCCAATAAACTTCTAGTTCCTTGTTGAGGTGGGAGGTTCTGTACCTGAAGGCGTACGTCCTCTGGTGCCAGCTCAGCTGACCTCGGATGCTGTAGGCGATGGTGGTGACGAACTCCCCGCCCAGGCCGAGCTCGGAGCAAAGCTTCAGGGCAAACTTCTCCGGAGAGTTCTCCCTTTCTGACATGTCCCACTCAAACTGGTCCACCAAAGAGATGTTCCCCACGTGGATGTTCAGCTGGAACACATAAATATCACTGAGCTGCAGCAGCACACCTGAATATTAAACAGACGCTCGGAGGAGTCTGAGCGGAGCGTCACCTTGATGATCACCCTCTGGTCCGTCTGCTCCTCCAGGATGCTGTCTGTCGGGTACGATTCGATCTGCTGTCGGATGGCGGAGGCGATGGCAGGGACGAAGGCCAGCAGGTTCAGGTCCAGATCGTCACACAGAATCTCAGAGAACATCTCAGGCGTCATGAGCTTCTCTGAACATTTTAAAAAGCACAAAGAAATAAACTGAATGGGTCTTTAACTCCACGTAAACAAGATGAGAGGAAGTGATGACGGGAAGCTACCGTTCATATTCCAGGTGAAAGCGTCTCGGAGCTTCTGACCCTCGATCTCCATGTCCAGTCGAATCGGAACGAGAACTTCAGGCTGGGTGGCGTTTTCATGGATTACTGCAGGATCATGATCGTCAAAGCTGGAGAAGATAAAAAACAGGAAGGAAAACTGTTCAACGACCAAAACAGAAAAAGGAAGTCTTTCTCCTGTTTGCTTGCAGAATATTTAGTCCAATAAAAATGTTAATTTTCTGAAATACAGTCTTTAAAATCTCTTACATCTAATATCTTGTATTTTTGTGAACCTTCACGTTGCTCCAAAGAAGCAGAAATAATCTGGATTCTTTCATCTTTGGTTAACGGTTAGTTTTGATAATGAAAAAAAATTAGCAATTTTCTGTATTAACTGTTAACAGAGCCACATACTGAGACTTTCAAGTATCACAAACCTGCAGGAGGTTATTGTACACAGCAAGAACAGCGCTGTCAAACTCAGCTCCTGTAACCTTCAGAGAGCCATTACAACAGTCTGATCCAAAACGGCTTCATTTATTACTGCAGCTTGGACTCCCCAGCTGACAAACACTAACGTTGTTTTTACCAGTTCCATCCAAACAAACCTTCTTGTAACTGGTTCCTGGATCAGAACTCACGTCTTTCATCACCTGCTGGTGTTTCATTCCAACCATTAAAAGACAAATGTTAGATCTGTTTGAAGTTTGTTCCTCACCATAGAGGGAAGGTCCTCTTCTTGTCCCGGCCCAGTCGACTGCGGTTGATGGTGGTGGAGCAGGGCACTGCGTCCAGGTGGTGGGAACTGTTGGGCAGCGTGGGAACCCACTGACTGTTCCTCTTTGCCTTCTGTTCCCTGATGGTGTCAGACCAGGACATAGAGGATGTGTTTAAATTTGTACAACTTCAGAATGCAACACTGTAGATAGAAATAATACCAGCAGAGGCTCCTTTTTGTTTAAAAAGGCAGAAGAAATGGAATTTAGGTTCAGAGACAGTGATTGTTAATTAGGGGCATTATCCATCTTCATTTTCCTGTTTATAAATGATTAAATAGTCAAATATGTGTGTCAGTAATTAATACGATTTTTTTAATCCAAAAGCACAATATTTAAAAGCAGCTCTCCTTTAAAGTTTTTTTACAGCTGACTGTTGGGCGTACCTGAGGTAGGCGGGGGGCTCAGTGCTGATTGAGACAGCTTTGTACTTCTCATCGTTTCCTTCAAGGATCTCCTCAACCTCCGAGGCTTTCAGCAGCGTCACACTGGTGGCAAGCTGAGTGTAACCGTGATCTTAATGGGAAAAAAATAAAAAATGTTAAATCGACAGCACACCAGGAACTGAAAGCGCAAAAAAAATGACACAGCTGCAAATTACAAATCAGACTCAGTTCATGTGACAAAAAACAAAATTAAAAAATGTAACAATCTCAATGTCACTAATATGTGAATAAAAATGGGCTCAGATATCCACTTCATGTCAGTGCTGGGCTCTACTGACCGTGTGAGGACTCCACGATTTTCTTCCTTTCTTCCACCGTTGCCAGTTTTCTCCATAACGACGGGTACCGTTTATACAAGGAGCCTCTGAACATACGGAGGTAGTTCCCCACCTGAAAACAAAGAGGATCACTTCAGCCAAACAGATTCAGTGATTATCAAACATATTTACTGATTCTAGTTTCACATTGTTTTTGTCCAGTAACTTGGAAGGTTTGAAGTCTTCTAGTCTAATTTAAAAAAAAAAAAAAACTGCACCTCAGATACGATGTGTTTACTAATAGTGATTTAGAACAGTCAGGTACAAACTGATTTTAAAGTGTACTTGATTTGAATACAACTGGTAAAAACATAAAATGTGTGACACACGGTCGGTTTGATCAGCCGTTTATATCTAAAATACAAAAAGTAACTAAAATACATACAAGAAACTATTACCTATGGCATCTAGACAAAAAAAGGTTTGTTTTGACTCCCATTTTTCATAGCCCGAGGGTTCACACAAAAGGCATTTTTCTTTGTCACTTGTTTTTTTTTTAAACTTTGTTCACTGTAGCAAATAATGAAAAGACAATTACAATAAAACACAAATTTAAAAATAAAAACAGGACTATAATTCAAGAAAAACGTCTTGAACTGCTGCAGTGTGCTTTGAAATATTTATCAATTACATTGTGGTGCGTTTGAATTTCTCTTTTATTCTTTTTTCAACCATTAACACGGATATTTCATATTTTGTGGTGCTCATCAGGAACAAGTGTTCAACCTGGCTAATGTGCAAAAACAAAGTCAATCGTTTAAAAAAAAAACTGTTAGCATGTAACCATTAAGTGATTGTTAAACTGGGCTTTTAATGACTACAGTGGTGCAACAAAATATGGAAATTATACATGTCAATATTATTATATTCAACAAGAATGAGACCTTCGATTAACAAAACAACTGAGATAATGCACATCGTTAATTAGTCAAAGCGCGGATGGTTAGCTTCTGTGCTAGTAGTTAGCTAACTCAGACAAGGAGAACAAAAAAGGTCTCATGAGACAGGTGACATTTTTAAAGACAAAAGTCGTTTTCTCGTGTCGATCCGTACGTTTATCTTCGCGCTGCCCTCAGAACATGAATGAATGAACCTTCACGCGTTCCGATCTCTTCCTCCTTGCGAATACAGCTAAGCTAATGAGCTAGCAGCTAACGGACTAGTTGTTACGTTTGAACGGCAAATTCCCTCCAAAGTTAGTTATTAAGCGTAACAAGTTGTTAAACATCTAATCACTGACCTCCGAACCAATCATATAAAAATCTCCATCATCCTCGAGCTGAAATTTAACCGGTTTTTGTCCAAACGTTTTGCTCAGCGCCATAACGAGCGAAATAACAAAGCTCCGTGCTACTGCGCAAGCGCGAACAGCAGAACCCGTCGCCTGATTTGTTCTGTCGCAAACAAATGACGAAAACGGCCGGTCAAATAAATAAAGCTCTTTACGTATTGCAGGTCAGAACTTATAACGCATTTGTACAAACAAACAAAAAAATACATAAAGACAATTACCAGAGGAAAGACTAACCTGACTGTAATACAGTACTGTACATACTACAAAGTATTTGATTTGGTACTTTTATTTTGAAAGTTTTATTGGGTAAGCTAATTTTGACCACTAGAGGGCGACATAACTGCAATTTCTGGGCATTACATGTTTTCAAATGTCTGCTAAGTTCATGGAAAACCACTACTTCATCTCTTTATAATGTAGCCGTTTTTTATTTCGTTTTTTTAAATATAATTTCTTCCATTTATTTTAATTTTATATGCTTTTTTAACGATTGTCATCTGTGTTGTTTGCTTAAAACAAGTCTCTCTTGTAAATGAGTCCTCAAGGTTCAATAAGACTAACCTGAATACTTGAATTGAATTTCTATGAATCATCCCAAACTTATAGTTTTCTGTTAAAAGCAAAATCATAAACCGTAAAATGTTTAGTGTTATAAAAAGTATTTACATCAAACGTTATCCTTATGTCAAATTATATTAAAGCAGATTTAAATTTTTGTATTGCCGAGACACTATTTATGAGGCTCGACACCGTTAAATTGTAGTTTTCATTGTACAGTTTTAAAGATGATTATTTCTAATGAGAAAGATGATACTTTACTGAAATCGGCGAAGACAAATTGGTTGTTAGGTTCAAGCAATCTTCAGGTTGGTGCTGCTCTCTGGTGGACAAACGCGGAACTGCAATAACAAAATGACAAAGTTGCACACGTTTTTTTTTTTTTTAACTATTTTTTTCTTCGAACCCAAGAAAGCAAATGCATTCTACAATTTTATACATTTAATAATGATTAGTAGAAATTAAATTGAACTAAACGTCAAGAGCTTTGTTGCTCTTTCAGGTATATTTTCTGAAAAACCTATACCCATACTAATGCCATCTTTTTTCTTGTCTGACGGACAATTCAAACATTCAAGGCCATTATTTGACATTCAAGTCTGTTAAATTGTCTTAACTATTTAAAAAAAAACATTTTTAACATGCTTAAAACTATAGCCAAACATTTTTACATTATTGCATTGTTGCATTTTTGCTACTATTGTAATTTAGTTTTATTTGATTTAAACCACATGAACTCTCCAGCTTGTTAAAATGTGCTATATAAATATTTACTTGCATGGTAAATCAACTGAGGCAGACAATCTTAAATTGAAAAGGCAGAGTCTTTGTTTCAATTCTACAAACTTAATGTTTATTTGTATATACATGAATATATTAATCTATAACCAAGAAAGGAGGACAATGTACAATGGAAAACAAAATCTCTATATACAAATCAATAAATAAACAAAAGACAACCATGGACAGTTTGCTTTCTACGTGGGTGTTTGTGGTTGAGGGGAGTTAAACAAAAAAAGAAACAGCTGTTAGAAAAATGTTGGAAATCCTTCTGTTTAGTTGGAAAATGGCACCAGAGCAGAGGAACAAAACAAAAAGTTAAAAAATAAAAATACACATCACACCACACTTCTTTCCAGTTTATTATTTTTTTTAATCTTCTTGTAAAACGCAGCCTTTTTTTCTTGTTCAAACTCACAGAACCGGGTTAAATCACAAAAAAGTCAGTTGCAACACGACGACACACACACACAGTCCATCACATCGACTTCGCAGGGTCAGAAATTCACCGTCAAGTTTCACCCGTGAGCATAACGAGCGGATGGACGGCTGCTGCAGGAACTTTGAGTTTAATAAATATCCAAACAGTATTGTTTTTGCTCAGACCAAACGGTGCCGTGATGCATTCAGGGTCCTGCTGAATGAGGAGGGAGCTGACGTTTGGGTTCCTGGTTTTTAACTGTTAAAAATTAGACCCAATATAAAGCAGAAATATATCGAACCATTAGTGCTCGGAGCTGAAATGTTTTTAAAAAAAGACGCAAAAGTTAATATTTTATCTTTTTTTTTTTTTTTTAAGTAAACGTGATCTCATTTGGTTCAACCAAGTCAACATAAACTGAGTTTCTGCATCAGCTTCATCTACAAACGCGTTTAATTCAAGTTTCCTGGTTCAACATTAAATTATGTCCAGATTTTTGTTTTTCCATCATCAGTGTTCTTGAACTTTCCCCACCTCCAGTAAACACACAAATGTTTTTATTCGTCACTGTGAACGGCTGACGTTTCATCTGCTCGTTCTTTTCTCAGTTTTCTTATTTATTTGGCACGTGACGGGTCGAGCCAGTCGCCTTTTGAGCGATGGTTGGATTTTCACTGCAGCAGCGTTGAACAGGGAGTTTGGTTCACGGCGCTCGACGCAACGAAGAGCCGAGGAGGGGTCAAAGGTCACAGTGTTCAACAGTGAAGGGTTTCACAACAACGTCCACAACAGCCAGACAACGTGCTGCTTGTCAACATATTGCTTCTGCACGTTGATTTTTTAAAAATGTTTTAATATCAGGGCTCTTCATTCATTTGATCGATAAGACAAATATAAACAACGTACACAAAAGAACAAAACAAAAGGCAATACTTGGTCCCAGCACAACAACAGAGTGTTTGGTGCAGCGATATGAAAAACTCGCCAGGAAAAATCCAACCCTTCAGTGCTTTTGGCGAATCAGCAATGCCTTAGATTTCCTTCAATTCCCATAATGCTTTGCAACAGCTTGGCACAAAATGTAAAGCGGCAGGCGCTTCTTTTCTTTCGCCTTGGATAAAAAGCATGAGTAGTGTGTTCACCGTAAACGTTTGTCCCTTTAGGTGGAAAGTGGAAGCTGCTTTGGTGTGAGGTGAGAAACAGAATTTGGAGTTCAAGCTGTGCGATGTGCAGAAAACAGGCCTTTAAAAGAAAAATGCATCAAAAATATGAGAATTATAAACCGAGCAAAGCATTTTAGGTTGGATTTTTTTCATTTACAGAAAAACAGAAAACAGTTCCTTTGTGTTCTGCAGCTGAAATTCTTCATTTTACCTCCCAATTCCTGATTATTTTGATTCTTCGGCTGCGAACGTGCACGGAAACATTTTGTTCTCAGCCGTCGTGTCACAGATCAAACGTGTCGGAAAAGCGAAGAGGAAGGATGAGCCGCCGCGTTGGAAGAACTCTGAGCCGAACAGAAGTTTAAATATTCTCACAGAAAACAGCAGGAGGAAACGTGGAAACATAATTATTGATCTTTAGTATTTATTTATTTAAAAACAGACGTTTCCAGAGCTTCTCCCATGAAAAGTGGACAACTCTGAGTAAAAGTAGATGAAACAAATGCAGAAAACCGTACTACAAATTCCAAAATTATCCAAAATTCATGTCCTTAGATTAAAAACTTGAGAGCAAAATTTGCCGACGACCGGCTGTTTGTTTAGCTGCAGAAACAGCCGAAGTGACTGCAAACAGGTGAAACGTATCAGCCATGTTTGTTCACCTACACAGATTTTCAGCAGGTTCAGCTGAGATTTGTTTACGTTGAGTGCAGACCCGCAGTTCTGAACTTTACGCCAACATTATCAAAACGACTACCGGCAGATTTAACTCGTTGTAAACGTAGTTCTGGATCAACTTTCCTATTTATTTGATTTCATACCTTGCAAAGAGGAACTTTAACGATGTTTAGATCATAGTTATTTATAAAAATTATTTATTAAAGTGGGAAGATCTTCAAACGAAAAGCAGGAATGACACAAAAAAAAACTGTTAAACTTTAAAGTTTTAAATGGGTTTGGCAGAACAATTTTTTATTTAATATTCTTATTTTATTTACAAATGTTTAAAATAATTTCACGTCTTTGAATTTTAGCGCAAAGCTGCAGATATTGTTTTAACCTCGTGTCAGGTTTTTTTTTTTTTTTTTGTGTCTGAAACTGGTTTTAATTTGCAGGTCTCAGTTTCCTTCCAACATGGCGGCTGAGAAGAGGAAGTGCGTTTTGAAGACGAGTGGCGGCGAGATGTGCACGAATGGACAAAGACAACGTTACCGAGATGAGTCTATGAACAAAAAGCACTCGTTGGGTTCAGAAAGAACGAACTGCACAGATGAGAGTTCATATTTACACTCGGTCAGTTCTCAGTCCTGGTGATCCTCGTCCTCCATGTAGTGGTTACGTGTCGGTAATAAAAACACCAGTGTGTGAGTGTGAAGTTCTGGCTGTGCCCGCTGGGTGTTCCCTCCACGCCTCGTGCTTCTGTAGCGTTCAGAACACGGAGGAAAAGTTTCAGCCCCGCTAACTCCGCCGGCGCCTCAGAGACCTCGACCCGGGTCGGCTGAGGCCGCGAGCGGAAACATTCTGACGTCTGGACACGTGCGTTTGCCTTCCCCGGCGTTTGTCTCTTTGTTCGGGGGGGAAAGGGGGGACGACGGACGAGACGAGGACGAAGGTTGCCAGAAAAGTCTGGGCGTTAAAAAAAAGAAGAAGGTGCAAAGATCTCCTCGTCCAAAGAGCTGAGCGGCTGATGTAAACGATTGTAAACAAAACGTAACGGAGGAAACCAAACTGTCAGAGCAGGTGAAGCGCTCGAGCGGCGTCACGTGCGTCTCGAGCGGCGTCACGTGCACGCGTCCAGTTTTCCTGAGCTTGCAGCCGAACGCAAACAAACTCGGTGCTTTTTGGACTCCGAGGGTCCTGACACCAGGACGGCTGCAGCTAAGTGCTAAAGTGCTCCACTGCGTCCTGCGAGTCCACAGGAAGGTCTCGAGTCGGCCCGACCAAAACACGTCAGGTCCGGTTGTCCCCAAACGTCTCCTCTGAGGGGCGGAGACTGGAGGGGGCGTCGGTGGGCAGGAGGCAGAAAGTGGCCATCTCCCTCCCTCAGAAAATGCCTTTGGCGATTTTCAGTCCTTTCTGCTTCATGCGAGGCAGCGTGGAGCTGGCCACGGCCTTGGCCCGCACCGGCCGGGCCGGGCCGCGCTTCTTCAGCACGAAGTCGTAGTTGGCAGTGGAGTTCATGGCGTAGAAGACGTTGGCGTTGTCCGGGATCCGAAGCTCTGCAGAACCAAGCCAGAGGGAGAACATGTGAAGAGCGGGGACAGCAAACGGGTCAAAACCACCTAAAATCCATAAACACCTCAACCCTGAGAACGTTTCAAGAGTTCAACCTTTAAAAGTGATGAACGTGACAACGTGTGTTAGCAAAACATCTCATGGAAATACTTTTAATGAAACTCTAACTAGAAAAACTGAATTTCTTGCAAAAATGCATTGTGGATGCTTGTTGCAGAAGAACTTGCTGAAAAACAGCTGAAATTAGCTAAAACATGCTGAAATGGGAGAACAAGCCTAAATTAGCAGAAGAAAGCAGAAACAACATATATTTACTGAATTATGTTTAAATAAGCAGAAATTAGCACAAACATTACAAAATTTGCGAGAAAAAAAAAGCTGAAATTGGCTGAAAAGGCAGAAAAAGCTTAAAACTACCAGAAGGAAGTTGAAACAGCTGAAATTAAGCCAAAAATGTGGAAATAGCAGAAAAAGCTAAAGTTAGCATAAAATAGCTAAATAGTAGCTGAAATAGCAGAAAAACTGAAACTAGCTGAAATAAGCTGAAAGGAGCACAGCAAGCTGGAATGAGAAGAAATGAGTTGATTAGGCTGAAAGTAGCAAAAATTACCACGAAAAACTTGAACTTATCTGAAAACAACTGAAATTAGCTAAAAATGCTGAAAAGTAGCTAAAAAAAAGCAAAGCAAGCTTAAATTAGCAGAATAAAGTACAAAGAACACATTTGCTGCTGAAAGAAGCAGAAATGAGCACAAAAAAGAAAATTATCTGAAAACAGCTGAAATCAGCAAAACAGCCAAAAAGTAGCTAAAAAGGCAGAAAGAAGCTGAAATTAGAAGAAAGAAGTGGAGAGAGCAGATATTTTTGCTGAATTAAACTGAAATAAGTTTAAATGAGTGCAAACAATTTGGAATTAGCTGAAAAAGTTTAAATTAGTATAAAACATCTAAACAGCAGATGAAATAGAAAAAAAGCTTAAACTTGCAGAAATCAGCTGAAAGGAGCATAAAAAGCTGAAATTAGCAGAAAGAAGTTGGAAGAAGCACAAAAATGTTGTAGTTAGCAGAAAGAATCTGAAAGGAGCATAAAACAGCTGTAAATATCTGAAAAATGTTTAAATTTGCACGACAGCAGCAAGAAGCTGAAGCAGAAGAAAAAGTGAAAGGAGCAGCAAAATGTTGTAAACACGTCTAAAGATGTGAAAGAGGTAAAATGAGCTCATTTCATTTTCTATGAATAAAAAAGTGGCGGAAAAGGCTAAATATTTCAAAAAGCTAAAGTTGCACCAATAAGAGAACGATGCTGAAAAACGTAGAGAAGAAAAGAACGCTTCATACGCGTTCAGACAATAAAATAAATTTATTTAACTGATGGAAGCCACGGTCGATCCATGTTAGTCAACACAAAAATGGCTGGAACTCAAAAGTTTAATAGAGACTGAGGTCAAATGTGACGTGGTAGTAGCTGACAGTCATTCCAAAGAGTCACATGAAGATTGTACAAGTATTATTTCTCAAGGATCGACCTCGTTTCGTGCAGGTGACACGAAATCATTCCATGAACGCCAGACTTTTAATTTAAAGTGACATGACTTCAGTGTTTACTACAAACACATTTTTACTCTCGGGGGTGAGCAGGAACGCTCTGGTGTCCACGTCTGGCACGCCGTGACACTGGAAGCTAGTTTCTGTGAGTGTTTCAGCCATGTTGTCCAGAAATGTCACAGTGAAGGTCAATTTAAACGAACTGATGAATTGACGTTTACTTATGATTACTGAGCTTCACCTTTGTCCTCAGAGATCTTCTGCATCAGCTCGTAGTCCTCGGTTTTCTCTCGCTCCAGGTTGTGTTTGATCATGGCCTTCCTGATGACCGCTGGCGTCTTGTCTTGACTCGTCACCTGAATCACGCAGGAAACAGCTTCAGTGCTAAAGCCCAGCAACAGCTGACCTGCTCAGACGCTCACGCGCTGCCGGCTCACCAGGATGCTCTTGTACATGTTGCCGTTCTCCACGTCCAGGCTCACCCTGATGATGCAGCAGTCGTCCACCTGCTGGTTGTAGAGCGGCAGCGACAGGGTCGAGTAGTTCGACACCACCGACACCGAGCGTTTGTGCGAGCGGGAGGCCGACAGCGGCGTGGAGGAGGAGACGGAGGAGGAGGAGGCGCTGCTGGAGCCCGAGGCCGAACCGGAGCTGGAGCCCATCCCTGAGGTGTCGAGCGACGACAGAGACGTGCACTCCCAGAACTGAGGAGCACGGGGACAGACGTTACAGCAGCGACACACCGACATGTTCTGAAAGCAAGACAACCGCTCTACAGTTTTAACATTTAAATACATTTAGGTCACAAAACAAGTTATAAAACTACAAAATCACATCAATATGCCACTAAATTTAATGACTTTGGATAGTTTGTTTGACTTTAACGTGAAGGGTATGATCCTTTAAAACAAATAAGTTGTTTTTGATCTTTTTACTGAGACTTAAAGAAACTAAATGCGTTTTTTGTCAGCTGCATAAAATAATAAATATACAATATTTACTATCTTATTTACGATTTTCTTTTCCCACTTCATTTTAAGTGAAAATAATTAACTTCTTCAAGTCACTGTAAATCAGGCAACTAAACTGTAACTATTAAAACTTTTCACTTTAAATCCTGAATTTGGTCGTTTTCGTGGATTAAATGGCGTTTTCTTAAAAAAAAAAAAACGTGTCGCCTGATGGACCGGAGCTTAAAAACTGTTACCGTTGAGGTTGTATCTGCCGCCGGGGCTTCTCTGCTCAAAGCAGAAACGGTGAGCTTCACCGAAGGAGTCGACGTCTGGAGACGGACAAGAAACGACAAGTTCAAGACACATTCACGAGTTATTCCTTTTAAACCATTTCTACAATAAATACATGTAATACTGTAAACCCTTTAAAAACAAACATCATCAGTGCAGCCTCCATTTTAAACCTGAAAATTAAATAGTCGCCATTTGTTGTTGAATTCACAGTGTTTTGCTGTTTTTGGGTGTTTTCGTGTCTCCAGCCTATTGTTCGCTCCCAGAACAGCTTTTATGAACCAGACTGGTGATGTTTAGACGTCAACATGCAGGATATGGAGACAAACTGATCCGTGGAGATAAATCATGGTTTTCCACACGAGTTTAGAATAAAACAGCGAGAACCAGGTGTTTACTGGAGCAGAAGTTAAATGATGTGACCGTCTGGGTTTGGAAGAAACAAACTTAGATTCAAGTTTTAAGTCAGCGCTGAACCTAAGCTGGAGCCACTTCTGCTCCAGCAAGGAGCCGTCCTCCTTCTGGCAGAAGAAACCTCCCACATGCGACGAGTTTCTCTAAAGTTTAAAGTGAAATCTTTTTTTTTTTTTATCTATTTAAAGCAGCAGACACTAAGTTGCGATTAGATTCTTGTTTTATTTCCTCTCACCTTCCTCTCGTGTCCCTCGGGTGAATCCGACAGGAAGCTGGCGTTCACGTCCTCCAGATCCGAACCGCTGGAGCTGACTGAGGTGACGCTGAGGGCGTCGCCGCTGTCCCCCCCTCCTCCTTGGTACGGTCTGTAGTGCGAGTGGTCGAAGGACTTGGAATGGGAACCTGCGCCGCCGCTGCAGCCGGCCTCCGACAGCTGCCGGCTGGACACGACACCGAAACAGGAGGGACAGCGAACAGGTCAACCCAGACGTTCAGATACAAACAAACAAAACGCTCCGTTTGCAAGTAAATAACGATCGTCGCTCTCTGGACGAGACGCTCAGTCACTCACTCGCTCCAGCGCTTCATAATTCCTCCGTTCTTCTTGGCTCTCAGCGTGTTGCTGGCCGACTCGGACAGAGGCTCGATCTCACAGGACAGATTGTAGCTGCAACACAACGTCGACTGTTAAAACACAAAGACGTCTGGACAAAAGGAAACCACGTCAGCTGATGCCTGCAGGCGTCATTTACTGATTCAGTCCTCCATACCTTTCTGCTTCGCTGAGCTTCTCCACGCACGCAAACCACTCTCTGAAGTGACCGTCCTGAGTGAAACTGTAGTTATTAGAGGCCAGCTGGAGCAGTTTGATCTGAGCGATCACCTCAAACTCCTGCAAAACACAAAAACGTGTTCAACGGTTCTTCAGCACGCTGGACACATTCAAAGCCACAAGGACACTAAACTCACCTTTCTTCTCTTCTCAAAGTTGATCAGACCCCCCTGGAGAAAAAAAGGTAAGTACGGTAATGTCAGCAACGATAAAAAAAAAAAAACAGAGACATTGCATTTCCTGCGAAAATGCAGTGTGAATGCATATTGTAGAATAACTTGCTGAAAAACAGCTGAAATTAGCTTAAAAAAGGCTGAAAAGGTAGAGCAAATTTAAATTAGCAGAAGAAGGCAGACAGAACACTTGTTTGACGAAAAAAGCAGAAATTAGCACAAAAAAGTGGAAATAATCAGCAAAAAGCTGAATAAGCAAAAAAAAAAAAAAAAAGAAAAGAAATAGCTTAAAAGAAGTTAAGTCACAGAAAGACACTTAAATTACCAGAATGAAATTGAGCAAGCACATTTTTGCTGATTTAGGCAGAATATTTTTTTAATGACTGCAATAAATGTGGAATTACAGGTAGATGAACAAGCTAAATTATATTATTATTATTATTATTATTAATAATAATAATAATAATAATAATAATAATAATAATAATAATAATAATAAAATAGTATCTGAAATGGCAGAAAAAGCTTAAACTTGCAGAAATAAGCTGAAGGGAGCATAACAAACTGAAATTAGCAGAAAGAAGTTAGAAGAAGCACAAAAGTGTAGTTAGCAGAAAGAATCTGAAAGGAACACAAAACAGCTGAAAAAACCAACTGAAATTATCTGAAAAAAGTTTAAATTTGCACAAAAAAGCAGAAAGAATCTGAAGCAGAACAAAATGTGAAAGAAGAAGTAAAAGGATGTAAACACATCTAAAGATTTGAAGGATGTCAAATGAGCTCAATTCATTTTATGAGGAAAAAAATGGCAGAAAAGGCTAAATATCTCAAAAAGCTAAAGTTGCGCCAAAAGTCCTGAAATAGCTGAATGTTTTGAGTTACGATTTGTTGAAATAGCACAAAAATTGTGGAATGAGAAAGATGCTGAAAAACTTACGGAAGAGTTTAGAAGTGAATTTCATTCACACTAATGAGTAAAGATAAGAAAACCAAAGAATGTGACCTCAGTGTAATCCTTCATGGCAGTGTCCATCATCACCAGATCTGTTAGGAAGGTCCCCAGGTAAGGAATCGTGCCCTGCATCACGCCCTGTTCACAGACAGGTGCAGGTTCACACAGTTCAAGGATTTAAACACAAGAACGCCTTCAACAGCATAAAGTTAATAAAGCCACAAAAACAAAACAAAGAACAGTGAAATTATAAAAACTTTGTCAAGAGTTTCAGGCTTCAAAGATCTGCCTCCAGATGGAGCTCATGGCTCAGAGGGCTGAAACGATGTGATTCATACCAGGTCTCTCTGCTGCTGGTGTCTCCTCTGAGCTCGCTTGGGGTTGATTTCTAAAGTTGCAAACTTGGAGGTGCCCTCCTGTGGGAAAACAATCAAACAGAACAAAATTAATTTAATGAACAGCAGGTTGTGTTGTTTTTAAACAGCGTTTATACATATCCCCCTACGTTACATTTAAGCACTTTTCAAAAACTTTCCAGAATACTGTATCCCTTTTTTGTTTTATCAAAACAAGGTGATAATGTGCACATTTAATTTAAATGGCGTGGCCACTCTCCGATCACATGAAATCAGATGTTGCCCTCAAGAAATTAAAAATGTGTTTTAATGTCTCCAAAACGACCAAAAAGTCTTTGAAGGTGTAAATAAATGAGCGCCGAATGACCTCAGAAAGAGCCCAAACTGCTGGTAAAGCTAAAACAAGCCATACACTAGCTAAAAGCTAAATGCAAATAGACGTTAGCTAAACTCTAAATACAGCAAAAGACTGACTAAAAGCTAAATGTAGCCAAACGTCAACTAAAAGGCGCTCAATTTTAGCTAGAAATTGCTGTAAACTGAGCAAAGAATAGTGAAAAGTAGCAGACGGTAGCAAAATGTTTAAAAAAGATAGCTAAATGCCTACAAGTAGTAAAGGCTAGCCAAAATCTAAATGAAGCAAAAGACAAATAAACAAAATGGTTAGCTTAAAAGAAAAGCAGCAAAAAGCTAGCTAGAGTAGCCAAATGGTAGCCAGATACTAAAATGAGCAATCGGCTAACTAAAAATAACAGAAAAGTAGCTAAAAGTATCAAAAGGCTGGCCAGATGCTAAAAACAGCTTCAGAAAACAAAACTTCTAAAGCAGAGTTTTAAAGTTAACAATTTAAACAGACCTCAATGTATTTATTGGGACAAAATGTTTACAGAATATACGGTAAGTTGAATATTTTCTAAAAGTGTAAAAGTTACAAATATCTAAAGTCTAGCATCCATCTCTCAAATGAGCTGAATGTTGTGATCTGTGAACAGCTAAAAGAGCAAAGCATGAAAACATCATTTGACTGCAAAAACATACGGAAAAATAAAAAAGGCAAAAGAACAGTTGTAAAATGTATCACTTCTCTAAATGCTGTAAACGTAAGAGCTTCCTTTTTTTTTTTTTTTAAACATAACTTACAGGTTTCAGGGCTGAATCTGAGCTTGAAATAACTCAAAATGGTTTTCTAGACGTCTAATAAATTAATTCTGACAGTAAAAGCATCGTCCAGTGTGTTCAGGCTTCAGTAATCCTCCTTTCTGCTGCAGTCAAGAGGAAAAACAAAACATCTGGTTGATGTAAGACAGAAAGTGGGAGGAAATCCACCTCCTGAACCCCCATTCCTGAAAGTGATGCAACTGCACGACCCTCTGGAGCTTTGTGTAATGTGAGCCGTCTGAGCCGAGGGAGCGCAGCCTGTTCTGAGCAGATAGAAAGGAGGCGACGCCCTGAGGTCCTCACATGCAGCTCCTCACAGAGCTCTTATCTGCACCTGCTCCGGGTTTCCTCCCTTTGACGTCAGCAGGGATTCCCTCAGAGGAGGCCACGCTAAAAGGTTAGAAATACGTGACCGCACGCACTTCACCTGAACTCGACGTCGCGCAGAGACAAAAACATCCACATGTTCCAGATGTTCAAACTGCAGACGTGCAATAAAACGATCGTTTGACGAGAACGAAAACAACAAAATCACTTGTGTTGCTTCAGAGCACTGAACTTAATGTCTGTCTGTTAAGGGTGAGGAAATTTCACACTTAAATCTAATAAAAAACACAGATGTGAGTCGCACATCTGCCTAAAACAATGAGCACAAAGTTTTACCTGCTACCGTCAAATGTAAAACAAGTACCGGTACATGTATGAGCAAAACAAATACAGAAACAAGCTGTTTAAAATACATTAAAAATGAGATCGTGACTAATAAAAATAATAAAAATGCAAACATAAGAACTACTGTAGAATAATATACAAAACCATTCTGGATATTAATTTATAAAAAAAAAAAACATCATTAATTTTAGGCTTGCTTGGGACAGACAAAATGTAAAAAAAAGTATTTACGATGATTTATGTAATGCTGATTTTTTTTGTGATGTCCGAGATAATAATGTCCTTTTTCTCAAAGTTGGTGGTTTTAAGAGGCGTTTTTAAACAAACAAGGACATTTTGATCATTTACTCAAACTTTATTGAAGTTTGTAATGTTTTGGGTTTCTTTTTTAATTATAAGTGACGCCAAGATGAGAATTTTTGTTCTTTCTAACTTAAATCTGCGAAACAGAAACAACGTTCTGTATTTATCTTCACATCTGATGTTTTACTTGATGATTGTTTGAACTTACATTTATTCTGTTTTGTTTGAAAAGATGAATGCTGCGACTGAATTTATACAAAAAATGAATTAAGCATTAAAGTTACTGTTTGCAGAGTCAATCATCATAAAATTAAGTTCATAGTAAAAAAATAAATCAAATATGCTAGTTCGTAGGAAGTTTTAAAAAGTGTAAATTTGTCATATTATTTAACTTATTTTAGGGATGTAAATAATCTAATGTTTAGTTGTTGTGGACACGATCAGTGGACAAATGGTGGACTCTTGACTTGTAGACACAGATGTGGTGTCTCTTAGTGTTCTTGTTCTAGTTTACCGAGCGGCTGCAGAGGATAATTGGTGATAAAAGTACAAAAAAGTCAACAACAAACAAACAAAAATGTGTTAATGTGTTCTGAGCGTTATCATTGTACAACTTGTGCACGTGACAAACCGCGGGTCAGAGAGAGAGAGCGCTCAGCCCGAGTGTCTCTCACGGTGAGAGGCTGCTTTACTTCTTATAATTAAACAATAAAAGATGAATATTTACACGCCCCAGATTATAAACAAAGATGTTTGTTTCTACCTTAAACTCACCAAGTTCTCTCTGAGTCAGTTTCAGTTTATAAAGTGCATTATTCTTATTCGATTTCTTGCAGTTTCCTGCCTTCTTTATTGTAAAAGTTGCAGACAGCCAAACTTTTTGTGGAACAAACAGATTCTGTCAAGCGGTTGTTGCTGGACATGTCCACCTCTGCTTTGTGCCGGCGAGAAGCTCCGACTCACCTTCACCAGCAGCTCTCGGCTCAGAGAGTAGTTGTTGTCGTCTGAGAAGATCTCGGAGAGCTCGCGGAAGGTTCGGACGCTTTCCCTGTGAGCAGAAACAAAGCTCAGAGAATAAAAAACTAAAACCCAACGGACTCTTTGCCGTCGGCAACATTCAGGGTACAAAGCTGGAGACAGACCGAGACACTTCCTCCCATGTCCTCTTCAGACGGTGGATGGCGTTGCACTGCAGTGCCGAGAGGATGGCCCGCAGCGAGGAGAAGTTCTTAAGGATCCGACACTCCTGATTGGGAAAAAAAAAAAAAAAAAGCAAGTCAGGACAGAAATAACTCTTTAAAAGCCACTTACAGGCAAATCAGAGACATTTTGTCTCAGAAATGTCCCAGAATCACTGACACGATGTCTTCTAAACTCAGATCCTGGTCTTGAATGAGTACAATAAACGAGTGGGCGCCATTTTTAACCAGTGTATGTATAAATGCACCCACCCGTGCCACGTCGATCCACCGCTCGATCAGCCGGGATCTCTGGTTGGGCTTCAGCGCCGGGTTGCTCAGGCATGTGGTGATGACGCAGTTGGTGACGGAGTTGAACTGAGCCACGGTGGCTCGGATGGTGGGAGCCAAGTGCTCCTTCCCCTTCTTGTCCCGCTGAGACCAAATCCCCCCCAGGCAGTGGTAGGGCACCACCTTCTTGAACAGATCCTGGATGGACAGAAAGATGGAGGACATTTAACTTGTGCTCCTGTGGAAAAAAAAAATGCATTCTGCTCAGTGCTGCTGTGATAGCTTTGATTCTGCAAATAATTCAAAGATTAAACTTTATTTCTGGTTTCTGATAAGCTTGAAAATATTTACATCTAGAGTTTTGAGAAAGAATGCATATCGCACGCCACCTTTCGTGCCAGAGTAGTCAAATCTTGAAAATAACATGCACAATCTCATGCGATATCCCACAAGATCTGTTAACACTTACATCATGCATTACAAATGACTCTCAGATACTACCACATCAAATTTTAGCTCAATATGTGTAAAATAAGTAAATTTTCAAGAAATTTTAGACTACCGTATTTTCCGGTGTATAAGTCGCACCTTTTTTCCAAATTTGTATGCCC
>JARVGQ010001777.1:4545084-4558378 GCA_031762355.1 Hypsolebias martinsi | reverse complement strand
ATATATATATATATATATATATATATATTTATATATATATATAAAAAACTAACACTGCTGCACCTGTTTTCGATTTGAGCCAAAGAGAATGGATCGTGAACATAAACAGAATGGAGCTAAATCTGTTGACAAGGGAACAAGGGAAAGGAAACGTCCTCACCGCGTCCATGAGCGTGAACTGCTCGGCCACCATGATGGGGTCAAACGACAGGAAACTAAAAGCAGGAAGCTCGTCCTCAAAGCCGCTCTCTTCCTGCGTGGCAAAAGGGCAACCGATGTGTTCCCCTGGAAGAAAAACAAACAAAATACAAAGAGTTTTTACAGCGCCGCCTTCGCCTGAGCTCGACCTGAACCCACTTCCTGCTCTTCTGTTTAAACTTCTCATGCTTTCTTCAGATCGGAACAATATAATAATTTACTGTCTTCACTGTTAAAAGGAAATGCATAAACATGTTAAGACGCAAACTCTCTAAGTTTATAATCTTTGAATCGATTGCCCCAACATTCAGGAGTCCCTGCCCTGTGGTCCCTCTCCTGTCCTGCCTTCATACCATCAGGATCAGGCTCACACTGCTGTCGCCGGTGGAAGTGGGCCAGCAGGTTGCGGGCGCGGCGCTCCAGGTCCGAACCGAGGAAGTGGAGGTGAAGGTAAGACAGCAGCTGGTGCAGACATTCGTAGTTCGGAGGACTCCAGAAGTCCTCTGAGTACTGGTCCAACCATGCACCCAGGATGGACGACACAGTGCTAAGAACACACAGATCGATATAAATCACCACCATATTAACTCTAAATTTAAATAATACAAACAAAAATAAGGGAAACGTGACATATATATTTTAAAGAACTGCAGACCAAGATCTCTTAACAAGCAGAGGAGAGATGAAGGAACTGAAACGATCACAGGCATCAATCAGAGGCGATTGATTAAGCTAAACGATAAAAACATCTTTTAAAGCTGCTGGACTAAATCAATGAGTCTTTTCCACAAATCACAAGACGTGTTTAGAAACACGAGACGATGAGAACGTGAAGAGAAGTGTACAGATTTTTCCATCGTTGCTGTTCAAACGTCAAAGAATGTGCTGGAAATAACGGTTTTGAACAGTAAATTAAAAAAAAATTGGATTATCGTTGATAAGTGACCTCATTTCAGTAATTTCATTCAAAAAAATGAAACTCAATTCAAACAGATGCATCATCAGCATACGGAGACGCGCAGGTGTTGCTGTATCCTTCATCTGGTGTCTTCTTCTTGACACCCCGCCCCCACCCAATAAAACCTGGTGGAGGTGGACCAACACCAACTCATCCCAAAAGCAACTGTAAAAACTTGGCAACAAACAGTCCTTTCTGTCCTTATCCTTGTCTCGGTTTCAGAAGTGGGTCAAATGCAGCCCCGTCACTGTCTTACTGTACCATACCATTTTATTTATAAAGCACTTTAAACAGCAACAGGGCCAACCAAAGTGTTGTAAAAACAGAAACAAACAGGCAAAGCACACAGCAACATATAACATAACGTAAAATCAAAGTACAGTATAGAAACAAAATTATAGCGGATAATAACACAATGACTAACACAGTGTGATGCATACAGGTTCAACATAGATCATAGAGTATTGAAAGCTAGAGAATTGTCCACGTGTGATGGCTTCAGCCAAAGAAACTGTGTTTGTGTTTTGTCTTTTTATCAGCTGTATAAGCCATAATCATCATCATTAACAGAAATAAATGTTTAAAACTGATCTCTTTGGGTATGTTTCATGTTTTTAAACAGAATTACAGAAACAAATGAACTTTTTTTTCTGAAGCTTTTGGTCCAGAGCAGGAGTGAAAACGCCCCAGAGGTGGATGCTACTTATATTTTACTGCAGGCTTCATTTAACTTCTTAAAAATGTAAGAACTGCTGTTTATTTAAAATAAAGCTTTTAGATTTAAAAGGTGACACTAATCACAGGAGAACCTGTTGGGGAATCTGGCACTTCAAAGAAAACACGTTCTCTGGAATTTACAACATTTCTCATCAGTTTGTGAACTGTGTTTCATCAAACCTCAGAGACTAAGAGCCTCACAAAGAACCCCCCACCCACACCCACACACACATCCAGGACATTTCAAACAGTTGATCTCTGCCTTTAACCTGTGGGGGAGTGAGGGGGGGATGGCTCGGTGCCACGGATGTGATTAATGCTGGAGGTATGCTTACTTTCTGAGCTCTGTGCGGTCGTCCTGGGAGACTCTGTGTGCTGTAGCAGCAGGCACATTTTGAAGCTTGGCATACCTAAAAACACAAACCAAGTTCAGGCTTAATGAAAGGGACAGTTTAAAAAAAAAAAAAAAAACTATTTAATCACTGTCGATTATATTTAAGTAAAGTTCATCCCCATCTCTACACTTGTACCTGTTGAGCAGGAGATCCAGCACCTGCTTGGTGGAGGCGAAGGATCGGTAGGTGCAGAGGAAGATGGTGACGTAGGTGGAGTCTTTGCCCCTGAAGGCTGACACCATGTACTCCACCAGCCTCTCCAGCGTGCCGGCCTTGATGGTTCGCACCTTGCACGTCTCGTAAAGGCTCAGGGCGGAGTCCGTCTCCACGCCCAGCCATCGCTGGCCCTTACTGGCCGACTGGTGTAGCTGCACCTTCCTCAGCGTGATGGTGAAGATGGCGTCCTCCTCGGCCTCCTCGCCGATCTCCTGCGTCGAGCTCTAACAGACAAACGGAGGAAGATGAGATGTTTTACTCCAACTAGGACCTCACATTTTGAGGTGGACCCTGAAATTTAGTCCAGTCAAAGTAGTCTTTTCTTGTAGAAACAAGACTTTTTAAATATCTATCTAAAACAGATTAGAGGGAGTCAAGTGGAGTTAAACCCATTCAGCATGAACCCTTTAATCATGACCATCTGTGTGACCTGGTTCTTCTTTTATTACCCGTCTCTGTGAGTCATGCTTTGTGAATAATGCGTGTGCACCAACAACAATAGCAGGTTACCAAACAGAGCTTTGTGGATAACAGGACCACGGTTCGAGCTGCAGCCTGTGTGGAAGCTGCATGAACGTGGCCTCTGTGGACTGGAGCTTTTCAACAACACATTTTATTGTTGCTTGTTACGTTTCAAGAACAATGTGTCGACTTAAAAAACTCAAAAAAAAAAAAAAGGCAAATACAAACATGTCATGACTTGGGTGGATTTAAAATAACAGAAGATTGAGAATTAATTTTAGATCAGGTGTTGAACTTTTAACAGCTTCTGAGTCAAACCAGATCTTTAAAAAATAAATAAATAAAATAAATAAATAGATAAATAAATAAAGATGCTGTCTGAACTGCAGCTGCAACATGCAAAAAAATGGTAAAATAAAAACGCTGAGATTAACAAAACTTAAAACTGACAAAAATGTTAACTGTAGAAATGCACAACATGAAAACAAACAAGTTGACATTTTCTGCAAAAATATGCTGTGAGGACAGCTGAAAGACTGCTGGATGAATGCTGAAAGACTGCTGAAAGACAGCTGAAAGGCTGCTGGATGAATGCTGAATGACTGCTGAAAGACAGCTGAAAGGCTGCTGAAAGACTACTGGATGAATGCTGAATGACTGCTAAAAGACAGCTGAATGACTGCTGAAAGACTACTGGATGAATGTTGAATGACTGCTGAAAAACAGCTGAAAGGCTGCTGAAAGACTACTGGATGAATGTTGAATGACTGCTAAAAGATAGCTGAATGACTGCTAAAAGGCAGCTGAATGACTGCTGAAAGACTACTGGATGAATGCTGAATGACTGCTGAAAAACAGCTGAATGACTGCTGAAAGACTACTGGATGAATGCTGAATGACTGCTGAAAAACAGCTGAAAGGCTGCTGAATGACTGCTGGATGAATGTTGAATGACAGCTAAAAGACAGCTGAATGACTGCTGAAGGACTACTGGATGAATGCTGAATGACTGCTAAAAGACAGCTGAATGACTGATGGATGAATGTTGAATGACAGCTAAAAGGCAGCTGAATGACTGCTGAAAGACTACTGGATGAATGCTGAATGACTGCTAAAAGACAGCTGAATGACTGCTGAATGACAGCTGAATTACTGTTAAAAGACAGCTGAAAGACTGCAAAGACTGCTGAAAGACCGCTGAAAGACCGCTGAAAGACCGCTGAAAGACCGTAGAGACTGCTAAAAGACAGCTGAATGACTGCTGAAAGACTGCAGAGACTGCTCAAAGACAGCTGAATGACTGCAGACTGCTAAAAGACAGCTGAATGACTGTTGAATGACAGCTGAATGACTGCTAAAACAGTTTAATGACTGCTGAAAGACAGCTGAATGACTGCAGAGGCTGTTAAAAGACAGCCAAAAGACGGCTGAATGACTGCTGAATCAGTCAAAACTGAATTGCTTGTTAAAACAAACATGCTAAAACTAACATTTTCAGAAATCTAGCTAAAAGTTAAAATAGGTAAAACATCAAATCAGCACACAGTAGCCAGAAGCTAAAATAAAGAAAGCAATAACTATATAAAATCTGAACAGTACGATAATTTTTGTCTTATAAGGGCAACAACAAAAATATAATCTAAAAGTCAAGCATTATTATTTTGAAGATGTAGTAAGAGAAAAAAAAACAGTGTAAATAACAACAACTTCTAAAGAGTCCTTTAGTTTGCCGTTTGCCAAGCGACTGAATGTGTTTTTTATTTTAATTTATTTTTTACCCTTTATTTATATCGGTAGTGTCATTGAGTCATGAGAACTCATTTTCAAGAGAGACCTGTTTTTTGGGAGCAGGTGGTGGAGGTTAAGGTCCTTGTTCGGGGGCCCAGAGTGGGGTAAATGAGGGTGGAGGCAGATGTGGGTGTTTCACCATTATCACCCACATTTTGACGTTGACGTACAGGGAGTTGAACCTGCAACTTTCCGATCACTGGCCCATCTTCTCTAACCTCTGCGCCACCACTCCCCCATGCGACTGAACGTGTTTATTATCAGCTGTTCGTTTCACTTCTGTAAACCACACGATGAGGCACTAATTCAACCCCCCAGCAGTTCCAGTGAAGTGAATCCCGAGCCGCGGCCTCCGTGGAAGTACAGCGTGAAGCGTGGGCGTGCCTCAGTCGTTCGTCACGGACGCTTATGGAGTATCCGTGGAGCATTAATCATCACAGTCTGTCCCTAAACCTCGGTGCGACTTTCAGCTTTACGTGCCTGCTTTGTTCAGAATCTGTTCAGCTACAGCTCAGTCCACGCCAAGTCGTTCTGATGCTCCTTCCGTTTCCATGGAAACAAGCTCTGATTGGATGAAATGAATGATACAGTAACTTCAAGGGCTGCCAACACTTTCAAACGAGACAAACTAAGTCATAAATGGCTCATGATCTTTCCAATTATCCAGCACTAATAGATTTTTACAGGCATTTATTTTTATCCCAGTGGTGTTTTAAGCCTGACTGAATGGTGATGTTAGTTTACAAACGTTGTTACACCATCAGGCTGAAAGGCAGACCGAAGAATGTGCTCCAAGGTCAGTAGAGTTTCAACTATGAAGACTTTCAGCTTAACAGATCCTCTTAGGACAGACAGGAATAGCTCTGGTCTGAGGTGGTCTTCTGCTAAACCATGGAGGAACAAGGTTCAGCAGCTCAAACACAGAATTTCATTTAAATACAAGACCGCCTGGAAAAAGATTCAGTGATGAGCAGAACCGACTGGTTCTTTGACGATACTACAGCTCTGCTCCATATCTTGAGCAGAAAAAAAAAACGTAATACGAAATTTTGGGTTTACTGTTGCGAAGAGATAAAGTACAAATTGTTGCAAACCTTGGTATCAAATGCACAAATGTGCAGTTCTGTAAGAAAAGGGGAAAAATAAAAAAAGACCAACCAGCTCCACAATCACCCAGAATAGCTACCAAATAAATTTATTTCACCAGAAACACCACAGCTCTGCATTCAAGTGTGGAATTTGTAAAAAATAAAAAAATAAAAATCCTGTAAAATTAGGGGTTTATATTGCCAAAAGTTCACAACCAAATTATATTTTTGATGGAAATCTCTGTGCATTGCATATTTAGTTCTATTGCATGACTGTTTTAATAGTTAAGTAATTATTTTAATCAGCAGAGCACATTCCTTTGGGCAACAATCGCTCAGCGTTTGTGTAAAAACAACCAACTTTGCTGACTATTAATATTTAAGTACCAAATGTAGTTTACTGTGATTTTTACCCCATGCAAAAAGATGCATTCAGTACATTTTGTTCAGTTTGATGAGCATGAAGACACTTTGTTTAAAGTCAGGTTATTAATATATGTGCAATTATTTAAAAAATATTTTGATGCAGTAACCTACTGCTATTTTATTTGTGATTTTTGCACAGACAGGAACCGTTTCAGAGTAGATTACTTTAAGTGTAAATAATTTTTTTGTCTTCTTGACTGATTTCAACACAGTTTTCTCAGATTAGAAAGCAGAGAATTAATATATTTAAACAAAATCTTGGCTCAGTGCTTAACTCTTACAGCACAGACTGATCATAAGTCATTTTAATTTGCTGTTTATACCTCCAATCATGACTCAAGTTAATAAAAATAATAAAAGTGACACTAAAAAAAAAACAAAAAAGAGGTTGTCCAGTCAGTGCGCTAAACTCTAACTAGAATGTGAAACCGCTCTCAGCCAAACAACATCCTGGTAAATGAGGTGCACAAAAACATGAGCACCGTCAGCAGAGACCTTTACAGAGAGATGTACAGGGAGGTTGTTTGTGACAGATGAATGGGGAGAGACGAGACAAAGTGCTGTAAATCCTGTTTTGTTTAATGTCTGAGGCACAGCTGCAGCTGAAGGCTGACAGCAGGAGCGGCTTATCAGCCGAAGTGCAGAGGCTGCACTGCTATCACTTCAAACCCTGAAAAATGCTGCAACTCAAGGGCAGCCGCCCGCTCCATCCGGCTAATCAATTCCTGCAATAATGCTCCCATTCACGCCGTTTCCAGCAAGGACGAGCGCTGTCATGATAAACAAAAACTCTCCCTATAATTTAAACTAAATAAGCGATCAGTACTTAAAAACCAACTTGGCTACAGAGTCCTTTCAAACTACACTAAGTCTTTCACGCAAAAACAAATAAAAAAAACAGGAATAGACAAAGTTTGCTTGTTAAAAACCAGAGCGTCTGACAGAAAATGTGTCAAGGACACTTATCTGACAAAAGATCACTTCAAACTTTAGAAAATATTTGTCACTTAATAATCATAAATCTGAAAAATGCAACTTTAAACAGGTTGGAGTCATCTTCTAGAAAAAGGAACAGTTATTAGAAATACACCAATAAAGAAGAAAATCCTCTTAAAGCTCTTAACTTTTTCTAATTATGTGAATTGGTCTCACATTCGTGCAGCCTGACTCAGCGCTCAACCATCAGAACCATCCTGGTTACAAACAGGAAGTGGCTTTGAGAAACGGGGTTAACTAAAAAATAAATAAATAAATACAACAAAAAAAAATGTGCATAAAATATGTTTCTAAAAATGTATCTCAGTGTTATTCAGCTTCATTTCAAGCAAACAAATCACAAAAATCCATGAATTTGAAGCAGTTTGGCTCCTCTGTGGTTTCTGCTGTAACTAATGAACATCAAAAACTGAAACTATCTATTCATAGTAAACTTTTGTTGTTTGTCATGACTGATACATCAGAGTAAGTTTGTATTTTACGGTGCACTTCAACAAAAACTGCACAAATTTAGTGACTTTATCACTTTGTGTTGCAACTGAAAGCAACAAAGTATAAACTGATCAGGAAGTGTTCGTTATAATGTTTCACTTGTGGCATTTTTTTTTTTTTTTGTAGTTAAATTGTCATTTGGTTCTCCATAACAACTAAAACAAATATCATTATGTTAATAAAATCATCAATAACACAGATAATTCACTCTACTGATTATAAAATCTCAAATGAAGATTATATAACTACATAAACATATTGATATTAGAACTCTACATTTAACTAACCCTGAGCCGTCCGTGTGAGCTTCTGGAGAAATGCTGGCAACGCTAAATCTCCGGTGGAGTCCACAGAAATGTTTGGCATCCAGAACCGGCCTCCTCCACACTTGTTCCGACATTTATCAGATCTACATTCACCTACACCATCCAGACAGGGACTGACCACGAGCGGACGCCTGCCTGCAGGAATGTGAGGTCCATCACCGCCGCAGCTAAGACTGATGAGGTGAAGAGAAGTTTTTCTAACAACATCTGCACAGATAGCAACAACATGTGCAGAGCTGAAACAATAAAACCTGAGCAGGCACTCACGAGGTTAAATCAAAAACTACATCAAAATTCGTAACAAACGTTCAATTTATTAATAGAAGCGTTTCCATCAGCTAGTTTATGAAGCAAATCAATAAGACGGCAACAGAAAGCACAAACAACACCTTTCTTGTTCGCGTGCATTATTAGGAAATGTTATTTCTGTTGGTCATTTATCAGTTAAACATCTATTTAATGATACATTCTCACTCATCTCTCTTTCACGTATAAAATACTATTATATTTGTGTTTGACAAAACTATTTTATCCAACAGATTAAAAAAAAATATATAATAACAGGACTAAACTGAAACTCAATTAAATTGTAAATGAAAACATGTAAAGGGAATATTCCAGCTAATTATTACACTCCCACTTAAGGTAAATGCACATTTTTATTGTTGCTCTTTTTTCCAGTTTCCTATCTCTTCGACATCATCATCTAAATTAGATTTGAGGATTTTCTTTAGATTTCTAGAATAAAATAAATAGTAGGTTAAAAAATTTACACTCTTTAATTGTCTTCTTGTCAGTCCAAAACCTTCTTTGGTGAAGAATTTTTTGTCTTTAAATCTTGAAGAACAAACCAAAATGAAAACTAAACATCTCAGTACATGTTTGCCTGACCATTACCTCAGAAACAGTACATGTTTGCCTGACCATTACCTCAGAAACATCACATCATTTAGAAATCAAAATTAAGAATACTGAACCCTTGTTCTTATGATGGTCTTTATGAACACAGCCACCATGTTCAGGCTAAAACAAACTAACGGGGAAAAGGGAAATCCTTTAACTCTGAGCCAGGAAGCCCTCGGAGAAGGAGTCTGCTAAATACAGACCCCCGTCAACAGAAAAACAGCTGCTTCGATCACTAGAAAGCCCCTCTGAGGCAAAGTCTATATGTGGAGGAAGAGGGAAACTCCCAGTGAGAGGAGAAAACCTGGCATCAACCGTAAACGGCTAAACAAAGCCAACAATAGTGTGTCCGTAACAAGCCTGTAGCTAACAATGAGTGCCGAGAGGCTCTGAGGTCATCTGGAGGAAGGACAACATTCAAAACTTCACCGAACGGTCTCAACATCGAGGGAGGGATGTGCTCTACAACGAAACAAAAAGTGTCACTGGAAACATATTAAAGATGAGTTTATGTGAATCAAATTAACAATAAAGTTATTAATCTAAGCATAACATGGATGAAACAAATGAGATAAGAGCAGGAGAAAAACGTCAAAGTCACAAGAACTGATCGCTTCAGAACCAAAAACACTGGGGCTCAATTGTACAGCAACAAGTCCAACAATTTTCTAATTACTGACGGCGAAATCCTAATACTGGAGGAAAAACTCAAAAGGCTCAACGTCATAAGAATACATCTATGGGAACAACCAGATCAAGTTTACCTCCAAATTTTAGGTTAAAAAAAATGCAAAAGTCCGGTTGAAAAATTGGAAGCCTTTTTCTAAATTTAATAAATGACAAACAAAATCTGTTGTTTTGGAAACTAAATGAAGACTGAAATGAATATTTGGATAGTTCCTACTACGTTTGGTTAAAATAAAATTTCTACAAAAGTTCAAGGGTCAATGGCAAACCCTTAAATACACAAAACATGGGTCATTTATGGTTTTACAAAGAGAACAATGACACAGGAGTAGAGTTTCTGTTTGGATGCAAATGTAGAGATTAGTTCATGTTCAACAAACCTTTTTACCATTAAAAAACTCAATCTAGTGACTGGGTTCTGAATCATGTTTTTAATACTGTATCACAGAAGACATCTCTCCTGCAGCGTAAACATCCCGATCTCTGCAGTGAAATTAAATGACAGACTGAGCCTGAAAACTCTAGATTAGATTTTTACAAGTGACCTCAGTCTTCATTTACTGTCATCTTTATTTTTTATTTTCATCAAGCTGTAACGGTCACGTTCCCTTAAACTGACAACATAAACTCAAAGGGACGGGAAATGTAGAATATGACATGATCCTTTGAGCTGTTACTATTTTGTGCTCACTTTGCTATTTTTTTTTTTTTAACCTTTTTGATATTCAAAACTGAACGTCAGTGCTGTTCTAATGGACTTTAGTCTTATATAGACCAACAGTTGAGCTGTTTTTAATCAATAATTATTATTCAACCTGTTTGGAGTTTTAATCATAAAAATAATAATCCCTTTTTTTAGAGGGTGATTGAAAATCGGAATTATTTATAGTCACATTTTCTTGCCTGAACATCTGGTCTTGAATCGTTTATGGTTCAAATTATCCATAATTTTGGTTATTAGTTTTACAGGTAATGTTCTGTTTGAACTCCTGCATTTTGATAAAGAAGCCTAAGCCTGATAATAAAAGCTATTTGTATAACACGATGAAACATTTGCTTAACATGTTTTACCTAAAAATGTAAGATGAATGTTACAATTCCCCGACTTAAGAGCATCTAGTAGTATTATTGTACGGTTTACAGTTCCTTCAGTACTCCTAGGTCTTTTGATACACCTGGAATGTAGTTAAAAGTTCTGGAGATATCTATAAAGTGGCCATGACAGCAGCTCTGTCAAAATATAGCAGTTGTTCAGCGACTCAGTTGATCAGAAGAAGATGGAAAAAGGTTCACGTCAAATTGGGTCCACGATGACGGTTGCACCGTCAGAACGAAGTCAGCGTCAGAGCAGAAATCCAGCAGAAGCTGAAGTAAAGGAAGAAGAAAGACTCCAGAGTGAAACATAAAACCTTTCCACCCCCCTCACTACAAGAGCGAGATAATCCTGCTGAATCAAATCAGATCCCTCCAGAACCTTCTTCTCTGTTCTGCCCTTCTTTACAGGAACTATCTCAACAAAGGCATAAGTGATGTCTTCAGTTTCCATTCGGGGCTTTGTTTTAATGAAATATTAAACCAGGCTCACAATGCTTTCAGGCCTTTAAGGCATTCCAATATATATTTTTTTTTTATTTCATAACTCAGTGAGTTTATAAATAATGAAACTTTAATTAGAAAGTACAAGGAATGTTGTAAGCAAGAACAGAAATGAGACAGACTGGACAGGACGAGGGTTAAACTGGGATTCGGTGTTTGAAAACAATGTTTTTAACCAAACCATTTTAGTTGTCATAACAGTTAGGGGTTTCAAAATCCTTTCAAAAAACAAGAAGTCAACTTCTTCTAGCGTCATGTCTGTTCTGACAGTAAAACCTGCTGAGCTCATGGATATCTGGAAACCAGCGTAAAATGCTGTGCGACAGATTAACAACATTTTAATGATCCAAGCTTCTTCGAGCCTGACATATTCAGACATCTCAGAATCTTAACGGAGCGTTAATTGGACTCAGATGGGAATCATAAAAAGGGAAAGTCCATGCAGTTTTCTGCTCTTGATTCTGATTAGAAATCATGAGAATCGTGTCTCATAGGGAGAAAACAACATGAATTTCTCTATAAATACACCTCTGCTACCGTGTTTTTAAAGTTTCCTTCATGGAAGGCCGGATCAGATAATTAGAGTGCGACAGACTGGCATCGAGCGCAGCATCAGACAGTTTAAGGAAACGGGAGAATTAAGTGTTTTTCCAGGCGTCAGGCCTTCGCATTCTTGGTTCTGTCCATTTCTGCCGCTCGAATTCAGCTACTTGACTCTTAAAAAACAAACCACGGAAACAAAAACTTCTCTGGGCCGAGTCAGAAGGTTCTGCTCGTGTTGATCTGCCAAGGCTTTGCTTGTGTTTTAGTCATTAAACCTAAACAGCTTCCCATCGCTGAGGCTGTGTCAAACCTGATAATCTCCTTTTTGCCTTGCAGAAGCAGAAAACTGGCTGAAGTCGCCGTAGCTCTCTGCTCACGAGGATGAAAATAGATGATGATACATACAGAGTCACCACAGGACATCAAGGCAGCTTTAATTCTGCACTGCGTCCTGTTCTGTTTTTGTAAGGAGATATTGTGTTTTACATTGTGTTTAGAGCCGTACCGTATTATTAAGTTCATCTGGGAGCTGCTCAGCTGAGTCACCGTTAGCACGGAGGACACGCAGATAAAAAAAAAGGAAGAATGCCGTTTTTAGACAGTGTAACATTAGCTCTCTGTCTCTGATTCCACCATCGCCTGCTTCCTAAAACCTGAAAACTTTCTAGACCGGATCGGACACACGTGAAGGCAGTCTTCAGCTGATTTTACAGTATGAGTCTTTTCCACCTATTTCTAACTGAATTAGATGACCATTTGAAGAATGCATTGTTTAAAGGATCTTCAAAATAGTTAACGCTCTTGTTGGACATTTTTAATGCCAAGTGTGGATTCTAATCCTCTTGCTTGGCGACATCATTCTGAAATAGAATGTGCTTTTGTAAACTGTTTGGCTGCGGCTTCTTGACTCCAATGAAAATGAGATTACAGCAAGAATCTGAAGTTACTTAAAAGTCAAACAACACTTAGAGAAACCTAATCACAGAACACTCCTCGCTGCTGACGTAATGTAAACTTGGATCACAGCACTTTGAAATAAAAATTTTAAAAAAGTCCTGTCGTGTTTAACAAACACTGCAATTTACAGTTTATGACTCAAATTAAAAATTATATTGCAATTCATCTGTTTCTTTCGCCAGAGAACTTTCATACAAAACAATTTTTGGAATTACCGGTACTAATATAATTAGGCTAAGTGCTGAATAAAAACAGCAGTGCATAAAATTGGATTTAGCCTAAATTCGTTTTCTTAGCATAGGATGGTTGTGTGTAGAATGACTGTTGTTGTGAAGAAGAGAAAAAGAGTAAAACCAGAGAAGACGACCAAATGGTGGAAGCTAAAGAAGGAAGAATGTTGAGAGAAATTCAGAGACGAGCTGTTAAAGGAAAAAGGTGGTAAGAAAGAGCTTCCAAGTGACTGGGCTAATACAGCAACAGTAATTAGAGAGACAGGTAGGAAGGTACTTGGTGTGTCATCTGGACAGAGAATGGATGATAAGGAAA
>JARVGQ010001777.1:4530984-4544984 GCA_031762355.1 Hypsolebias martinsi | reverse complement strand
CAGAGGACAGAGTGAGGTGGAGGAGGATGACTCGCTGTGGCGACCCCTGAAGAGGGAAAAGTCGAAAGAAGAAGAAGAATATAATTAGACTAAGTGCTGAATAAAAACAGCAGTGCATAAAAATGGATTTTGCCTAAACTCATTTTCTTTTTCTTAAGTGTCCAGAGAATATTTCTGTTAAATGACCGGACATTTAAAACAAAATTCTTCATTCAAAAGTTATTCTGAACAGAAAGAAAGATTAATTTGACATGTTCATTTTACACGCTCATTTTAACGAGGGGTAATTTAAGCCATCGGTTTATGATTTATAACTTTTGCCTGTTTCTGGTTTTCATTTAAAATAATTAAATGTCCACATGCTTAGGAAAAAAAAAACCTCTAATGGGTCAGAGGTTTTGGCTACATCTGCTGCAGTTAACTCTGCAAGCCAGTCTTTTTGCACTTCTTTACTTTCACTGGTCCAGCAGATCAACGTGGAAGAGATCTGGCAGTAAAGCTGTAGCACACCTGTGGCCGTAGTTTCCACTTTGTAATCCTTTCAAAATGAAAACGAAAATGAAAGAAACATAATTTTGAGAAGGGTTGATGATAAAAGGAGAAGCACCTTGCTGGTTAGGATAACACTTGTCTCGTGGTCCTGTTACCATCACATTACTACTAGACTCAAGTAAAACCTAATCAAACATATTGTACCAAAGTACAATTACCCCCAAACCACAACCATAAAAACATTAAAATAAAATCCTTCTATTCAAAAAAAAAAAAAAAAAAAAACATATAAAAAAAAATAAAAGCATTACACGACATAAATAACAGACTTACCAGTAACAGCAATAACTGTACTTAAATAATACAAAAACAAACCAAATAAACCCATCCTTTTAATAAGATATCATTTACGTTCATACCATTTAACAACCCTTCAAATATTCTGAAAGTGGCTGCCCAGCCTAATAAATAAATTAAACTGAACTGACATGGATGGATGGATGGAAATAAAAAGGTTTCAGACCCAAAAAAATCTTTTTTGAGCAGAAACCCTTTACAAACTAGTGATTGAAACCACTTCAAAAGATCACAAGATATGAAAACATAAAGAACCAATGGGCAAATTAGGGCTTTTCCATGGTACTATATACGATACTTGCACATACAGTACAAGTACATAAAAATCTATGTTAACTGGGGCAGCTCAGTATCATTTTTCTATTATTACCCCCATGTTGAAGTAACTTTATCTTTTAACAAAACCCCCATTTCAAAGCTTTGTGACGTAAAACACAGCCTGATTCTGGAGGGATCAAACGAACCAGTCAGCATGACATCAGCCCCTCATACTGTAACAAAATCTTTGTGCCAAATAACGGTGAGGTAAAGAAAGCTAGAGCTTGTGGAGGAAACCCCTCAGCCACTGCAGGAGGAGGATTAAGCTTTGGGTAATTGTGTTAGAGCTGAGGATTTAGATTAGAGCTGAAAAACGACGCACAACAGGTTAGCTGGAGACGAGGGAGTTTCAAACCAAGACAAACTGAGGAGTTAATAACAAGATATCAGCCCAGATCGGATTGATGGAAAACAAAACAAGAGAATTTAATATCCTAGTTGACAGAAAGAGGAACGTCTCTATGTGGTATCAGTTACAAAGCACTGCATAAGATTAAAAAGTATGATTACCTATCCTCCCTCTTTATTTGATTGAATGGAGCTGGATGAAATCCATAAAAACAAGACTTTTTAATGGAAACAGAAGATCTCACTGAGTCAAAACATGAAGAGGATATATAGATGGGAAAGTCTTTTTCTTCAGATATGGTAAAGCTTTTCAGTCTAATACTGATTTAATGTCTATTAATTTATTGGTAGAACTAAGAAAGTGACCCATTTTGGGAATTTTTTTTGAAAATACACTACCCTATAGTTGTTGACAAGCCTTATTGCCATATTTAATTGTATGTCCCTAGTTTAAGCTGGACTCTAAAGATCCAAATACACAGTAACATCCATAGTGATATTTAGAAACATCTAAAACATGTACAATACACGCAAGAGAACAGCTAAAAAAAAAATCCTAATGAATGCCATTGTCTGAAGCTGCTATTGCAGAAGCCCCAGTCAATATTAGCTGATTACAAAATCTGGGTTACTTGCACACATTTCAAGTTAACCAAAGCCTCTTTAGATCTCAAACACTGACCAAGCATGTTAAACTTTGAGCAACATCAGTTGGTTTTTACTAGTTGATGCTGAGATTTTTTTTTACAAATTACACACACTTTTTTGATTTATCGTTAACCCAAACAGAGCTCCAACAAATATGTAAATAAATACTGTATTCAAGTTCACAGGCTGAAGCTCTAAAACATAACAAGCAAGCAATAAATAATAGGTGGGATAAATGATTATCTCCTAATCAGTAGTGAACTTAATCATTCCTTGTAGCTCTACCTTAAGCATCTCACTCCAGCTGGTTTTTGTAATTAATGATGGGAATTACCTGGGTGGGTTTAAGTCTGCTGGAATGTATTTTCTTCTCTACACAGCTAATAAACCACAATATTCAACCAAATTATGACAAAAACTGATCAATGTATCAATCAGGCAATCATTTTATGAACTACAGTACTTCTATAATATATATTTTTAACGTTGTAGCACAAAACAAAGGGTAAAATCTCAAATTAGCTTTCAAACTTTTGTGATTTCTAACTTTTTGTCTGATATTATTGTTTTCCATGTTTTGTAGACACTATTTTGATTAAACACTCCATCTGCAGTAGGTCAATTACTGCTGACTAAACTTAAACTAAACATGCCGAGTGGAGTTCCCCCCATGGCTAGAAGAGGTACCACTCAACATGAGATGAAGAAATACTTGTGATACGACTTACATAACAACTCTTGGTAGTAAAACTACCGGTGCTTCATGACACTTGGTGGGACTTGACTCAGAGCCAGCTGTGGGGGTGAGTTTGAGTTTGGTTTAACTGAGCGAAGAAAACCACAAGAGTAAAGCCCCTAAAAACAAATCATCCTGTAAATGTAGGCGTGTGCTGGCCTATGAGGCGTGCCTGTATTGTTGTCGCCTGCCACCAAAAGTGATCATGTTTTTAACTAGATTTTAATGAAACTCTCAGGAAGTAATCAATTGGATGTACATTTATACCAGATTGGCTTTATGAGTCAACCACAATCAAGAAGGCTGCCACAGCTAAGCAATCAGTTTGCACAAAAATGGCTATAACTCAGCCAGTTGTATAGACATTTGACCGAAATTTGGGTGTAGTAACACAAAGTCATTCCCATCACACACACAGATTGTGCAAGATTTGTTGTAAAAATTTGCTTTCAAAATAAACAAAATGTCAAAGTTTCTTGTTTAACGTATTTGTATGTGTGCATCATATGATTAAAAAACACTAAATACTGTATGCCTCATTCCAAAAGTCTACCACGTAATTTGTCATAAATGAGCGGAGTCATATTTTGTTGCCAACAATTTGAGTTGTAAACAAAGGCGAGGACTAGTTGCATTTTTCTAAACACAATTTTAACAAAAAACCCTGTTCAGTTTGAATTACATAAATCTCCAAACATCAATTTGATCATGTAGAAATTGTATTAGAAGCACAAAAACTCAAAACTAAAACTATAAAACATGCATAGTTGGACAGCTACAGATCAACTCTGCCTGTTAGCAAAATATCTTATGAGACACAGAATGGATTTTAAGTGGCTGTACATCTACAACATGTTCAATTTTGGTGACAACCCCATTAAAACTGGCCACCACAGCAAAGCAACCACATGCAAGTACTGAGTGTGGTAGTAGCTGAGAGTCATCGTCAACAAACACCATCATCTACTGTATAAAATTCAAGGAATTCGACCATTTAAGTCTACAAACCAAAACTTCTCTGAACTGTACCAACACCTCAGTGAGAGGCTGATTACATGGAGTTTAGAGTGGATGTAAGAAAACTCCAAACGGGTCCAATATTGGACCAGAACCTGCCCTCCTGTCTCATGACATCACACGAGGTTAAACAAAATCACAACAGCATCAGCTAACGGGCCTCGAGCCCTCTCATCTCCTCCTCACCTCGACCATCGGCAGGTCCGGGTCCAGGTGCGTGAAGCTGTGCAGGACCACCGGACTGGGGTCCTCCACCACCTCCAGCTTCACCCCGTCCCAAATGTTCCGCACCTTCCAAGACGAGTCGAACATTTCGAGCAGCTGTCCCGGTTTGAGGCTGCGCGCCTCGGTTTGCATCCCCGGGAAATAGACCATGGATGCCGGTCGGTCACAGCGGCTCGAGCGGCATTTTGAAGACGTTTTCTCGGTGTTTTTAAAACCCCTTAGCGACTGGTCCTGGGTGAGGCTTAACAACTCTGTGGGCTCATCGCTGCGGTGTGAGGCGTTCAGGATAATCATGACTCACAGCGAGGGGCTTTAAACCCCGCCCACAGCAGTGTGGTACCTTCATTACTATCGGAAATATTACGACTACACACAACTATATGCTTTGGTAGATTAAAAAATATATATTTTTTTAGTCTTTTATTCATGTACTGCTATTATTTTTTATCAGTTTGGTAAACTATCGTGTACTTTTAAAGTTGGTTTGTATGTAAACTGTTTAACTACATTTACAGACTCTGATAAAAAAAGATGTTGGTGTTATTCTTAGCTCCCTTTTTTATTTAGCCGTCAAAATATATTTGAGAAGACAAACACTGACGACCAACAAACAAATATTTCCATCAAAGAAGTCAGACGGTTTTACTGTGTGATTGAGCGTTTAGAGCTCGTGTTCTGTGAAGCCGGGTCTCCGAGGTGACCTTGAAGGCAACGTTAACTCCTCCACTCTGACGTCATGCCTTTGGGAAACGATGGTCTTGTGCTGTTTCTGCTCTCACTATGGCAGCAGGACAGTATGGGAAAAGAAAACACACTAAAGTACAGTCCAGTATCTCTGCTCTCAGCTGAAAGCACATATTTACACAGAAATTACAGCAGATCGGTGGACTGCAAACATTAAAAAGCCACGCAGCACCATTTTGGTCAAGTAAAAAATACTCAGAAAAACTATTTGATGCCACTGTAGATTTTGTTGATCTGCAAAAATGTATGACGGACATAATGTTTCCCACGTTTTTCTTTTACAAACAAACTATAGAAACAAAAAAAGCTCAAATAAATTAAACTTTGGTCAAAAATAAACTTAGCTAATTGTTCAGAACTCTTGCACGCAAAACTCATCAATAATAACCTAACACATTAATAATAAATTACTTTGTCTTTTAAGTGCTTTGATTTTCTTTTTCACTTTTAAAGTGAGTAGTGAATGGTTTGTACTATACTGTACTGAATCCCTTCTACTGCAGAACAACAGATTTTAACTTTTCCTAAAACAAACTTTTTGACAAAAGTTGCAGCTAAAGATCTGAACTTCTACAACCCCAAGAGCAACACTCCAAGTCCAAATCCATTACACAACAATTCCAATTATAGCAAGTTCATGTACTCTTTTGTATATTTCCTGTCATTAATTACTGTGCAAGTCTTTACAGTTTTCATGTTTTGCTTCAGAAAATGCTAGACTTTTTGGAGTCTTTTTGAAAAGGTCTGGGGCGGGCAGAGAGAAAAACCTTTTTGACAGACAGAAAACAACATTTTAGCACCAACAACAGGATTCCCAGAGACGTGTTAAGACATTAAAATCAAATGGCAATATAAACCAAAAACAAATCCAGTTTTTATGCTGTTTTCTTTTGCCACTTGTCACAAACTGTAAAGTTATCCTGCTGATTTAATTCCTGAAACACCCATCATGACGGGGCTGCTTTGTGTTTTTAATCTGAGATGTGACTCAGCAGATGCACCAAGAAACAGCAGAAGACAACTGGAGAGGATTTAGCGTTCAACACTGCCACCTGCAGGCCAATGTGAGTTTCACACGTCTTATTATCGAACCAGTAGGATCTTTTAATTGAACAGAAGCCCTAAGCTTTTTAAATGATTACCAAGTCACTTGAGCCTGTTTTAATCACAAACACTTAACAAAGAGACCCAACAAATCACTGATGATTAACAGAGAGCTCTCATGTGTGATGCTTAATAATAAAAAAAAGTGCAGGGCTTGGGGTGAGATCAGGAGTGAAAAGGGTTCATAAAGTTTCAGAGAAAACATCTGCCTGCACCAGATGAGCTGAGTCCAACCACAAACGCGTCTGATCCACCAGAACTTTCTCATCATGCAGCTGCTGCACTTCATAACACAAAATCTGCAGCTGCTTGAAGGGGAAAAACACAAGAGGAGAGGAAGAGAACTAACAATACTAGCAGAAGTATTAGCTTAAAAATGTTAACGTTTGTTGTGGATCCCTAACAATCTCTGAGAGCCAGGAGGTCCGGCCAAATTCCAGTCTGCAGTGATATGAGAGCAGCTCTTCTTCAAGCTGCTGGAAATCAAAACCAGAGCATGTTGTTGTTCTGCTGCTGAGGCTCGGACTTGTTTTACTGTTCCCCGAGGAGGGCGACGCTAACGGCCCGCATCGCTCTCTCATTCTCCCACACAGCCACACAGAACAAGTTTTACTGAGAAGAAACTCATCGCAGCAGAACTGCAAAGAACAAAAACGAGTCCACATTCAAAATTAGCAACCTCGACTGGTAAAAGGTTTCCATCACGACAAGAATGGAAATCAGGGCAGTGACATCAGAAAGTTATTCCCATCTCGGAGAGACTGAACAACTCAGATATTTTATTTATTTATTTATTTTTGCCTGGGTGACATTCAGCAAGGCACTCTGTCCCTACAGTGAACTGCTAACCATCTCCCAACGTCCCTCAGAGTTCACGTAAATAAATACATTTAAAAGCAAATAAGAAACGAGATTCCCAGACATACACACTAAGAGTGGGACTTAACATGAAAAAATATCATCAATGTAGAGATTAAACTGTCAATAACGCGTAAATCTACAATAAGTTTCAAATCTTGTGAAAATTTTCTTTATGAAATCTCTGACATTCATTTTTGCTTTAAAACCAAAAAGAAACAGTTGTTTTGGATATCGAAAGTTGCACTTAATGATCTTTATATGAATAATAAACAGAGGGGTACACAGCCTGCTAAACAGAAGAAAAACAGCAGACTGATGGAATATGTGCAGCTTAGAGGAGCTAAAAAGCCAAAAATGTCTGTAAGAACTTTAAGTGAAGTCTAAAACAGATCAGAGCAAAAACATTTGTCGCTAACTAGGCATTTATTTTTGTTGTGCAATTTTCAAAATACTGTAATCAACAATTTTATGAATAACTTTCCTTAAATAAGAAGGTCTAAACTTTGAGAGCCAGAGCGAGAAGCTAGAAGATTCATGAGAAAATAACATTTTGCCTGTTGCATCAGCCACAGTTTCAATTTTACAGAAAATATTTTAAAATCAAAATGTGATGCCATTTGTCTTTTTTCACACAATTTAAGACCGCAGGTCATTTTTTTCTCTCCTAAAGCTTCCAAATTACAATAAATAAAGAAATAAATAAATGCTTAGCTGCTCCACAGAAAATGGGAGCAAGAACTTCAGAAATACAAAAGTTACTGTTTTTAAGTTACCGTTCAGACTTTTCACGGCAAAACCCAAAACTGTCACGCAAACGACACGTGCAGCAACGTCTTATAGTTCTCACAAGTGTTTCTGCCATAGTTTTAGTGAACTGCCAGAGCCCAGCATCACCATGGCATTCTGAACTCACAGCTGATAAATATTTACCAATCAGCAGCTTTTACCGCTTGTTGTATTCACGCACACTTTGAGAGAACCCTCCGAAATGTTTTAGCGGTTAATTAAAGACAAAGGCTGAAATGTATCCAGACAGTACAGAAAGTTGAAACAATTGTAGGAGGAGAGATGAACAAACCAGACATTTAAGCTGAATCAACAAAACGAAGCAGGCTTTTTAAATTATTATTATTATTAATGACAGCTCTTACAGCTGGGAGCTGTGATATCCTGTTTAGGCTGCTATAAATAAAAAAGGTAAAACAACTTGTAAAGTGTTTTACAGAGCAGCTAAATGTTCCGACTGATATAATACAAGCAGAAAATGTTGGCGAGCTGCTCGTTCTGTTGTCTCTGATTGACGGTTCTTAACAGAACCAGACAGCTGAGGTCAGGCGTCTGCACCGCTTCATGTCGCTGTGAAGCCAGAAAACTGTAACGCTGGTAACTTGGATCAGCTTAAAGTCAGGAAGACAGCTCGACCTCCGTTTTAGGTGCAGCAACAATCAATCTGAACTGCAGACAGGTTGAACTGTGACGCAAGAGCCTTTACGGTAATTATTAACACTTATTAAGTCTTTGAGAGTCCAGAAAAATATTCTTAAATCCAATCTGCCTTTTGGGCAGGTCTTAAAAATATATACACGAGTATTCTGCATCTTTAAAGACCGACTGTTACACAAATAAAACACAATAAAAGCTGCAGTCTCTGTTCCCGCCTGTTGATGCACCATTTTTTAATGTTGAATCAGCTTTTAGGTTATTGTTTTTCCTGTTTTCTATTTATTTCGTAAATTATTACAATCTTACCACTTCTGCAGATTTTCTGCTATTTTAGCTGTTCACACAGCAAAACGTTCAGCTCATTCAGGATAAATGCACCATGACTTTTGGGTGTTGTCATTTTTCTATTTTTGAAAATATTTAACTATATTTTCTAATGTTTTCCTCAAAGACTGAATTACATTGAAATCTTTTCAATTCCTCTATAAACCATTGATCTGAAATCTACTTCAGCTGCAGGCTCTAGTTTTGACTTTTAGCTGTTAGCTAGCCTTTTGATACTTTTTTGTAAAGTCTTTGCTACTTTAGATTTTAGCCATCCTTTTGATACTTAAAGCTTTTAACTAGCTTTTGCTATTTTAAACTTTTAGTTAGCCTTCCAAAACATTTGGCTTTAGTTAGCCTTTCAGCCACTATTTTGCCCCTTTTAGCTGACTACTGTTTTGCTACGTTGAGTTTTTAATAAGAATTCAGATTTTTGTTTTTTAGATTTAAGCTTTCTCATCTTTTGAATTTTTAATTAGTCTTCTGCTACTGTTGACTTTCGGCTAGCATTTTGCTCCTTTTAGTTTTTAGCTGGCACGTTGCAACTTTTAACCATCTTTGCTTTGGCTAGTGTTAGCTAGTCTGTTGCTACATTAGCTAGCATTTAGCCTTATTGGCTTTAAGCGTTTGGCTTCTTTTAGATGATAACTAGTGTTGGCAATACTTCATTCCTTTTTAGTCAGTGTTGTGTTTTTATATTTTAGTTAACATTTTTGCATCTTTTAGATTTTGGCTAGTGTTTTTAGTTTTCAGATAGTTTTAGCAAGCCTTTTAATAATTGCTGTTGTTGTCTGGCATAGTTTAGCTTACAGCTAGTAACCTCCTTTTAGATTTTTCATATTAGTTTCAGCTTATTCAGCAGATTTAGACAAACTCACTCAGCGCTCAGTGTTTGGACTGCATTTTCACAGAAAATGTTGTTTCTCTAGTTCTTCAGCTTCAAGGTAGTAGACTCAGCAGGAAAATATGTTTGTTTTTCTGAATGAAAATACACCTGATGACAATGAACTTCTTGGACTGTGGTGAACATTCATATCGGTGCTAACAAATCCCAAAAGTAATGACGTTCAGATTGATATCTGATCAAATCAACATCTCTTATGTAAGCCATGGTTAAAAATCTGCTTTTGTCTAACAATAGAAAACTTTTTTATTGTATTGCGGCTATAACAATGAACAGAACAGTAAGCTGTAATGTATTTACTCTGAGTCAGAGCTGCTCACACTGAATGTCTTGAGCTAAACGTGAGCGCAGAAACTCCACATAAAACTGTCTTAGAAACTGAAAAAAAAAGCTGAAAAGTTTAGAGAAAGAATTACCGAAATGTGTCTCAGCATCTCATAAACTTATTTCTCATTCTGAGTTTAAAAAACAGCTCACAATTAACCTTTCGTTGCCGTCAGTCCTTATCAAAATGTCCTCAGACAAACACTGGACATGTTTAATCTGAGTAGGTGAACGATTCAGCGGTTCTGTCTAAAAATCAAACAAACACAAACGTCCAACCTGCGTGTCTCTTCTCCTGACTGGCCGGTAATAATCCTCCTCATCCAGGCAGACACCCGTCCTGACCAGCGGCCTGCAGGTCTGCCGGCCCCAGCACCACATAACGACTCTGCTCAGTCAGAACCAGACCCAGAGCCTTTGGTTCCAGATGATCCTGGAGCAAAAACCCATCTGCGGGCCTCCGGGGATCCCACTCCCCTTCGTTGCAGATTGGCTGAACCCCTGCTGAAACTCGCATGTGTTTACTTTTCCAGCTGTGTCAACAACACAAAGAACAACACTAGACAAAAATTAACTTATCCCAGGAAAAACTGAATTTGGTTTTCGAGAAGCTCGGTCCATTTCTGCCAAAAGCGAAGTGAAACCTCTCTGTTCGGGGATTCACACTAACAAAAACCAAAACAGGACTGTGGCGTTAAGACACACTGTAGTAACCCGGAGAAAATGAAAGCCAACGATGAGGCAATATAACGCTGGGGACTTCCTTATTACTCTGTCAGAGACAAATACCACAGAAATTCCTTCTGTTGTCGGTCCAGTTTACCAGCTCTACACTACCTGAAGAGAAAAACCTCCTCGTAGTGAGCCGATACACTAAAGAGGCTGGCATGAAAGGAATGTGTTCTTTAGAACCTTGAACCAAAAAAAAGGAATAAAACATTCTTAATAACAAAGCTGATTAAATTCATGTTGATCTCATAAAAAGGTAGTTTAACATTATGACTCATTATATGTGAGGCCATGATACATACAGTAAATATAAACTATATCAATAAATCGAAAAATAATAAAGACCCTCCATTTCTTGAAGGACATCATCGCCCAACCCCATCCAAGCCAAAGTTTAAAACTGAATTCATTTCATGTTGAGAAATTATAGTAATATTAGTCATCTAGGCCAAACCTTGTAAATAACCTTGGTGTACTATTGCAACAGCTTAATGCTCAGCGTGTGTGTTGGGAATGACTCTCAGCTACTACCACACAAAGGTTTAGCTTATTGTCTGAAACACAGAGTGTTAGCCATTTTTTGTGTTGGCTATTGTCAATTAAGTGTTGACGCCATCCTCAACTGGTCTGACTCCAAAAGATAATCAGTTCAAGTCAAAGTCAAAGTTTCTTTATTTGTTATTCGCACCACATGTGGTACATGATGGAATGAAACTGTGTACACAAGTCCCAGTCACATCCAACAAAAGCATAAACTGTAAAGAAAAATAGTAATAAGATCTAAGATATGAACTATGACATATGCTAAGCACTAGTAGGGCAAAAAACAATATGCCAAACAACAGCAGCACGAACATGAGCCTGTGTGAGCAGATGAGTACAAGTTGTAGATGTACATGCAGTGATTACTTTCTGGAGGTTTCATTGAAATTTGTTTAGTGTTTTTCGAGACATTTTGCTAACAGAGAAACAAGGTTGGCGAACAACAGTTTAGGCCAACATTTTAAAACAAAGGTTTCATGAAATTTGTTTAGTGTTTTTTGAGACATTTTGCTAACAGAGCAACAAGGTTGGCGAACAACAGTTTAGGCCAACATTTTAAAACAAAGGTTTCATGCAACGTGTTAGTGCTCAAGTGTTCGGGGTTCATTTCTACTAGTACATAAAACTTTAGCTTAATATCTGTAAAACTGTCTCTGCTCTATCCAGTGTTGTGTTTCCACAGATCAGCTGGCTGTGGCAGCCATCTTGAATTGGGTTGACTCCAAAAGTCAGTGTTGTAGAAGTAAATCTAATGATTACTTTCTGACAATCCACCCAGTGATCAAGTAAATGTTTTGCTAAAGGACAGGAACAACTAACTCAAAAGGTTAATGTCAAATAAAAATAAAAAAAGATCCTATCAGTGCTTTCAACTATCACTCAGACTGTGTGTTGAGGACGACTCGCAGCAACTGCCACACCACATTTTAGCTCAATATCTGTAAAACTGACTGAGTTTTTGTGTGTGTGTGTGTTTGCTAGGGTCACTTAGCTTTGTCAGCCATATTTAATCTGATTAATTATTAGGGATGCACTATATTGGATTTTTGGCCGATATTCGATATGCCAATATGTTAAAACTTATTTGGCCGATAACCGATACCAATACTGATGTTTTTTTTCCCCTAGACCTACTTACAGAAACTACATAACTTTCTCTGGTGTGGAATTAAAATACCACATTATTCTGCATGGTCTTTGTCAGTTTGACCTGCTACCAAATGCCAAAAAGGAGCTGAAAATGATGTAACACTTCAAATTGGATGTTTAATGTCAAATGTGTTCAAGACATTTACTCTCTCTAACACAATGACAACACTCAAACAGTGCAAATTTGTAAATTTACACAAATCTAAACTCAACATGTTCACAAGTGACAAGTGAAAAGCACGTAAGTAGTAATGCATTAATTATATACTTGAGTTTCTTAAATTAAAAATTAACTTAAAACAGAAGCCTTTTGTATTGGTGAGTTATTTTGATGGAATGGTCCACGTCCAATATTTAACTTTATCACTAATATCGACCAATACCGCCAATAATATTGTGCATCCCTATTAATTACAGTCAAGATGTCAACACAATGATTAATTTCAGAGATTTTAAATAAAATCCATCCAGTTCATGAGATATTTTGGTAAAAAAAAAAAAACAGACAGAGATTAGCAGACACATCATCACCCATCTTTTGCCTTTCTACAGCAGTCAATATTAGAGCTGAGAACTTGCATAAAAAAGTGTAGGAATTAAATAAGTAGAAACATAAAGAGGTAGAATTACCTAAGCATTAGAGAGTGATGGGATTTAATTGGTTTTTTTTTTTCACTCCACAGAGTCACAGACATTTTATTGTTTACATAAAAAAAAGTTTCCCAGTAAGTGACAGCTACAACAAGAAGATTCTCATTCACACAGAGTGAAGCACATACTGGGAGACCTGGACTCTGAGCAGCCTTTACCAGTGTCTGGATTTATTCCCAACTATTATTTCAGCCAGCAGGGCCATTCAGGTTTCCTCTGAGGTCCTGGCATTTCAAATTGCTTCTTCGTGCCAGAGGAGTGAAGAAGGCTGCTCTGTTCTGAGGCAACCTGACAAATGTCGCCAAGGCAGACAAAGAAAAAACACCAAGCAGCCGGCATTCATTTAGAAATTGTCATTAAAATTATTATTTTTGTTTTAAACAGAGTACTTTAATTACCTTATCTTTACAAAATACTTGTTGTTTTATTTATTTAGGTGTCTTTGGGATTACATGTACTCAATAAACAAACATAACAGTTTCACAGTCAAAGTTTACATTCTTAAAACTTACAGTTAGTGTGAAATAATCATGTAACAATAGACATAAAGTTAATCTTGTTTTAGATGAAGACTGAACTTAGATTAGGGCTACATAGCATTTCTTCAATGACTTCATATTCTCTTTTATTCCAGAGTTTCATCTTGTGTTCTACTGTCACATCAAAGTTGAACTCAGTTACTTTAAAGATGAATGTGTCACAGATATGTTTGTGTTGAGTAATGCCAGTTGACTGTGGTGGCCATCTTGCTTTGAAATCCAAAAGTTTGTAAGTTGTATCCAGTGATTACTTTTTAAGAGTTTCATTAAAATGTGTCCAGTGATTATGAGATATTTTGGGAACAGATAACATTTGATGGCATACAATATTTGCTGCAGCTCTGTAATTCTGATGTCTTATCAGTCTGACTTCTAATCCTTCTGATTTTTGTTTTGTTTGTTTGAATAACAGCAATAATTCTTTTGAATTGATTTGAATGTTTAGTCTTATAACACAGCTTTAACACCCATCTCAGTCTGGCCTCCCTAACTTTATCTCCCAGTTGTTCAACATGTGCTGTACCTCTGATGATCTCATTCCTAA